>JBBPJW010000264.1:0-39872 GCA_038088935.1 Pulveroboletus aff. viridisquamosus
TTCTAGGCGCGAAAATATCCACAGTTTTGGATGGGAGGCGCTATGGCACTGTAGGTTCATGCACACCTGCTTCTAAACGGATGGCCACAGTGGGCCACAGGTAACCGAAAATGACTAACGTACCTTTCACTGAAGTTGCCTACGCGCGACTCCTTGGATCATTAGCGGAGTCAATATCAGGTAGTTAAATAAGAGACCGTCATAATCGAGCCATGCCTCGTGCAAGTGCTCTGAGACCTGAACTACCGAAAACGAGAAGGAGGAAACCACACCTCTTGGTTGTAGAGATCCGCACGACCGTGTACTAGATCGGCGTCAATGCCAATGTCTAGGCGTCTTTCGCACAAGACAGTGTGAACCCTGGTCTAAATGCAATCACGCACGAGTGCAAGGTTCAGTTAATTCAATCATGCCTGCGAAGGCTGTCAAAAGGGGTCAGAAACGTTTGGTGAAAATAGAAATGTACTTGAACCACACAGGAAAACCTCTGCAAACAAGTGTGTACACCCACCGTAAGGTTTGATATCAATGCGGATATTTGCACGTGTCATTCAAATGTCCCCATGGGTCCCCGTGTTCTGAATCCATCCAGACATAGAGAGTCAAGGACAGTAAAGCGAGGAAGAAGCTGATTAGCATGCGAACTGTGCGCAAATAACGCAGCCGAGTAATCATCGTTGCATTCTAGGACATATTGGTGATCAAGCAAGCAGCACTCCCCAACTGCCGGCGAACATCATGGTAATCTACATCATGGGCTGTAAACCAAAGTTGGTTAGTAAATATTCTAATGTCAAACTTCAGGCCCCGAACGAACAGCCGGATCTTACAGTCTTCAACTTCCCCCCATCTCTCTATCTGGCTTGCCACCTCAACTTGGGCCGCAAGAGCCGCTTGCTCTGCGGTCAGATGACGTTTGACGAGTGCCAAAGCGATCAAAAACGATTTTGTGACATAGGTGGCTCGCTCCATGGCTTCAGAAGAGAACATGCTTAGTTAGCTAGGTCAGCCCCCGTAGCCCATGACGCACCTGCCATCTCCCAGGGGTCCATCTCCGCTATGACTTTGCTGAGAGTCTGTCGTGTCCGCTCGGGTTGCGAATAAAATAGCACGGAATGGTGAACATGTATTTCGATATCAAAGGTACTTATAGCCCACTCTAGGAGCGGGTTCCAATACCTCTCTTGCAACTTGACGAATGGTTCAGGATCGCCATGATGAAAACTAGGTGTTTTTATAAGTACTATTCAATCCCGTTGTGCCTTGACGGACCAAATTGTATCTGTGTCCAGGTAGTTTAACAGTGTCTCCTGAACTTCTAAACGTGTCTTCTCGTCGCGTAGAGCGTCGATCGCCCTGGACGCGATGGACGTCTAAAAAGTCTGCATCCCATTCTCCAGCGCCAAATGAGATGACCTACCATTGGTAGTGCGTGTGGCTTCAACACCGTTTCCTGGTTTTCCCATTCATTGGCGATGAGTGTAGCCACCAAACGCTTGTTCTCTGGCAACAACAGTGTCTGCCCGAGTGGCGTCTTCAGAGCGCGGTTGTCCAATGTGACGGCAATCCCATCTGCCCTTGTATTAATCCCAACGTTCTTCCAGAAACGTTTCAGCGTTTTCTCGGCACCTTGGAATGGACTTGAGTACACGCTAGCACATATTGCATCAACTAATAACACACGGGTAGTTTCTGAAATCACCGAGTCTTCTCGTGTTGTGGACGCATAATATCGAGGGGTGGGTGTTAGTGGAGGCCTCCAAGACAAATTTTCAGGGGTCCGAGAGGCAAGATTTGGCCGACTCCAACGAAACACAATCCGATAGGACATGTTGAGGTCCCTTCCTTGACTAGCGGAACGGAAAGGAAAATCTATGATGTGCACGTGGTCCATAATGTGACGTCACGTGTATAGGAAGAAGTGGAGTCAAGCAAGACTAGTCACTGTCAGACGAGCTATTGTCATGCTACTACAATGAGACGGAAGACGACACTCGACCTCCTCGACACAGAAAAACAGCCCCGCATTTCATCCTTTTTCTTCCAGCAACCCACTACGCAGGAGAAACGACCACGCTCCCCGATTGACTTGACCCTTGAAGATTCAGAGGTCGACAGCCAACCACCTATCAAGAAGTTGAAGGTACAAAAGCGATTTTCCCTTGCAGACCAGTGGCGTCTTGACAGTACGCGAAAGCCTATTGTCGTGGGGGACGAAGATGACAAGAGGAGGCGTCACGAAGAGTTCAAGCGCGTGCTACTTGCAGAGAACAGCAGCTTTGCTTGCCAAAGATATCACGGAAAACAGCGAGCTCATACATCTGCGGATGATTCTCTTCAGGATCGGGATGAAGCTTCTGGATCCGATGTCTCAGACGAAGTGTTCAAAAACCTCACGGAGGTGTTCTCCCACAAGTCTGACAAGGCGAAAGGTAAAGCGCCTCTCGCGTCCTCGGCAAAAGTTAAGGGGATATCGGAAGCACTTGGACCCAGCGGGCAACCATATACGCCCGCAGAACTACAGGCAAGGCCGAGCAACTGTTTGCATGTAGCTTCTAATAATGTTCTTGTTCTGTCACAGTCATTGGAGTTTATCAAGGATCATCCCGGAGTGGTTTTGATGATTGAGTCGGGATATAAATACTACTTCTATCAAGAAAGCGCCTCGGTGTGATATTCTTGCTCACTAGACTAATAGCCTTGTTTATTCTCATCGTCAGATTGCCAGTCAGGAACTTGGCATCGTCGCATATCGGCGTCGTAATCTGCTTACCGCTTCAATCCCTATCCATCGTCGCGATATACATCTCAAAAAGTCAGTCCTTATTCCCTCACTCTGGACAAGCCTCACATGGGATCAGGCTTCTCTCTCAAGGACACAAAGTCGGAATTATCGAACAGGTCGAGACTGCGGCACTCAAAAGAGCCAGTGAAACTAGGAATATGCTCTTTAAAAGAAAGCTGACTCATCTGTATACTGCCACGACGTAAGGTGATCTGGACCACCCATTTTTTCTGTGCGATGACAAATGTTCACAGTTATGTCGACGATCTCGAGTCCGTTGATGGTCTAGACAAGCATGCGGCTCCGCCCCTAGTTTGCCTTACGGAAGTTCTCGCGGTGGACAGTACTCAGAACCATGTGTCGATAAGCATGATTGCCATCACACCCAGCACGGGGGATGTAGTGTGGGATGAATTTAAGGGTGAGCCCTGCGCATCTAACTCCCCATTTTCTTTCACACGGAACGGGCTAGACTCCATCATGCGTTCCGAGCTCGAGGTTAGTCCAACATCGTTTTGTCAATCGATCGCGCTCACGGCGTCCAGACACGACTCGCACACACTCGACCAGCTGAGCTGGTGATTCCTGAACAAGGAATGAGTAAGCTCACCGAAAAAGTCTTGCGCCATTTCGCTGGGTCAATATCTCCATCATTCACCCTTAAAAGGCTAAATTTGTTCCTAAGATCTATCCAGAGTGGACAGAAAATACGCATTGAGCGCTACAACAATGGGATGAATTTTTCCGTGGCGTTTGACTTTGTGACGAAATTTTATTCCGACAGGATCAAGGCTAATTCTGAGGATCCCTCAATGGGTGAGTCAGTCCTGGTGTAGGTAGGAGGCGACTTGTTAGTGACACTCTGCAGACGGCATACTCGGAATCATTGCGAGCCTTCCTCAACAAGTCATAGTTTCCCTTGCACATGCCATCAACTATCTCTCGTCGTTTCACATTGCAGATGCTTTCCTGGGCGCTAGGTTTTTCACGAAATTCACGAACAGAACACACATGCTCCTGAATGCCAGCACATTGGCAAATTTGTTTGTGCCTTGACCATCGACAGAATCAAGTCTAACCAGGTTTCGTAGGGAAATATACCAAAACCAGACAGATTATAGTACCAGGGGATCTCTGATTTGGCTGCTTGATCGCACAACCACCAAGTTTGGTGCAAGGTTGTTGAAGAATTGGGTAGGCCGACCACTTACAGACAAGCGGTCAGTCTTCACATTGCATTCACTCTATAAAGTAACACGGCTCGATCCTTAGGCTGCTCCAAGATAGGATAGAAGCGATTGAGGAAATAACCACCAGTCCATCGGAAAAACTGGCTGCTCTTCGGCAGGTCCTGAAAAGGTTACCGGACCTTGCGAAAGGATTGTGTCGGATTCAGTATGGAAAGGTAAGATTTTCTGCACTCCGGACTCTTGATCAATCGACCTAAATACTTTCGTAGTGTTCCCCTCAAGAGCTTGCCGTCTTACTGCCCGCCCTGAATAGAGTTGCCACGGTGTTCGACGACTTTGAGGAGGGTTCCTTGGCGGACTTCCGCTGCAAATTGTTGAATGAGATTGTTCTTTCTTTACCAAGACTCAAATCCCCAGTACGGAAGTATTTGGGCTCAATTTCCCTCAAGAGTGCTGCCGAAGGGAAGAAGGAATCCTTATGGAAGGATACGCAGCAGTTCCCCAAGCTCGTAGAGTATGCACTGGTGAGTACTCTCGGCTCATTTGCTCATTGCTTTTTAACTTTTCCAGATGATCCGAACTGTTGAAACTGAACTTGAAGAGGAACTGAAACGAAGTATGATATCTTCGTCGGTGCAATTCAGACGCTAATCTGAACTCAGTCCGCAAAATTCTCAGAATACCATCTCTCCAATGGGCCTGTGTACTGGGGATTGAGGTGCGTCGCACATCTGACGATCTTTGTGGACCCTCAATATTACCTAGTTCCTCGTGGAGCTGAAGAAGTCCGAAAACAGAGACCCCCCAGTAAGTTGGGACCTGATATCAAGGTAAATGCATATATATGTATATGGGGCAGGTCTGTACTCATGGTCGATTCTAGTACAAAGTATCACAGGCGATATCATACGCCCGAGGTCAAAAAGCTAGTTCAAGAGCGGGCGAGATACAAGGAGTTGCTTGCCGCAGAAGCGAATAAGGCGTATAGCGCCTTTCTGGATGAAATCTCCCAGTCCTATTATTCCCTGTTGCGAGACGCTATTAACAAACTTGCAATCGCGGATTGTCTCCTTAGCCTCGCCCACATCGCTTTGCAAGATGGTTACGTACGACCCGAGCTTACAGAAGAAAATGTACTCGACATCGTAGATGGTCGTCATCCGATTGTTGAAGCATTGAGGTCTGATCCATTTGTACCCAATTCTCTATCCATGGGAGGGGATTACCCTCGTAGTGTCGTCATAACAGGACCGAATATGGGAGGCAAAAGCTCTGTGGTCCGAATGGTTGCTCTGATCGCTATTATGGCTCAGATTGGGTCATATGTTCCCGCCAGGGCCGCAAGGGTTGGAATGTGCGATGGAATCATTACTAGGATGGGCGGTAGGTTCTTGTTGCTTGTATCTGAGTGCATTGACTGATGCCCGCATAGCATCCGACGAATTGGCTCGTGGTCGCTCAACATTCATGGTTGAAATGACAGAAACGAGTGAAATTTTGAAAATGGCCACTTCAAAGAGTCTGGTGATTCTGGACGAACTTGGAAGAGGAACCTCAACCGCAGATGGAGTGTGTCCTTACCCTTGCTTGCAGCACCGAAAGACGCTCATTTAGTCATAGATGGCAATCGCGGATGCAGTGCTTCAGCATCTTGTGGAAAATATTAAATGCAAGACATTATTCATTACGCACTACCCCTTCGTTGCCATTGATTTGGAACGGCGGTTCCCGGATGACGTTCAGAACTTGCACATGGGTTACACGACGGATAGCCGCATTGATAGTAGAAGAGACGTAACGTTCCTCTACCGGCTGACCAACGGCTTTGCTGAAGAGTCCTTTGGAGTGGAGTGTGCTCGCCTTGCGGGTATTCCAGAGGATATACTCAGTATGGCCACAAAACGTTCTGAAGCATGCCGGGCTGCCATCGAATCCCGCAGTGGGCTTAACAAGTAAAGTCACAAGTGTCATCCAGTGTCCTCGTGTCGGCCTAAATGTTCGCTTTCCAGAGCACGGCGATGTGCCCAACTTATCGAGCAATGTCTCACAAAGCGTGATCTTACTGCGCTTCAGGCACTCTGCACAAGGATCACATCGTCGCCGCAGGCGTGATGGCAAACCTGCGCGTTTCCTCTCCCGCCTCGTTTTTGCTGACTGCGTCTAGGAACCTTTACCGGTCGCCTTCTTCCGAGTAGGCTGCCTTGGAGCTGGATCACTTGCGCGGCACACGAAACGACATAAATTATAGACATGTTAGAGCAAGGGGCCTTGTTCACACGATCCCCGTGAATCAACCAACATCCAGAAACGGAAATGATCTATGGAGATTTAACCCTACATCAAGCTGTAATATTATCATTTGTTACTTTCTGTTTCTTCCGACTGGACATTTTTGACGGGTCAGATTCTATTGTCCCATCTGACTCCGGCTTGCGCTTCCCCCCAACTGCCTGCCTTATTTGAGTAGCAGTAGAACTTACCTGACGGCACATGTTCAGCACCGACGGTGACGATTTGAAACGGTTGCTCGAGGATAGCTGGTCATCAAGCACCTTCCACGCCGCTGGATCCCAAACGTCGATAGTCAACGATTTGGTGGTCTTGCGAGCCTGGCGGACGCAGAGTAGGACGAGCTTTAAAAGGTCCTTTGTTTGAGCCGGCGATAGACCACGGTCATTATTGATGGAAAGCGTGATCAGGTCGAGTATCGCGTTTTGCAGCGCCTTCTGGAACGTGGCTGTCACCCCCGGTTCTTCCTCCTGTCGTCGATGAGTGACTCCCCAACCACACTGAAGATGAGGAGCTACACACATTGTCTGGTTGGCTCAATATAACATACAACAACTGGAACGCTTGACACCTCCGATACAGATTGATTGCCTTGGAAGACGCTTCCAAGACATGATCCCGCAGTTTCCATCCCAGTGCAGGGAAGCGACGCACCCAGTCTTGGAAGAAGCTGAACGAGAGTTGCGATGCCTTTCGCGACAAGTAACCATCGAGAGATTCTTGGTATGTCTCAACTACCACGTCTTTTTCGTTTAGAGACACCAGGACCCGGCAGAGGTAAAGACTAGCTTGACTAAGTAAAGCCAGGGCATCTGAGGAAGGGTGCGACTTTTGGGCCCGTCGATGCACTTCTCGGAGTACCGTCTCGACCTCGTCACGCGCCGCGGTCGTGGGGACGTCCTTTGATTTGGCGAGTCGATTCTTGAGTATACCGCTTGCCTTATCGGACAGCTGGCGTTCGTCGATACTGCTCTTGGTTGCGAGTTCGACCAATGGCAGGACAAATCGGACATTGAGAGGACTCTGAGACTCCCGTTTAACATATATGTCCACAAGATCTAGGACTCTATTCTTGAAATGCGTTGCCTCTCGTTGAGCCCCGACCCCTTGATATTATTTACTTGAGCATTGTCCCCACACAAAAAAGAGGAGAAAAAGAAAAAGAAAAAGAAAAAGAAAAAGAAACAACGGGACGTCGCCTCGACGTACCTCGTTTAGATTTTTGCTCATTCGCCCTCGTACGGAAAATCTCCGCAAAAGTGTCGTCGAGAACCATCATCTGTTCGTCGTCCATAAGCTCTTCGTCAGAGTCCACGTCCGAATGATTTTTTCGGGTATCTATTCCGCTCGCCTCCAGTGCATCCTCTATTTTCTTGCGCACATTGTCAGCGACTTCGTCGTCTGCTCCTGAGAAGTCGCTCTCTTCAGGCGCATCTTCTCCTGAACCTTTTTCTTCGTTTTTGTCTTCATCTTCGCCCCTTTCGCTGTTCTCCTCGTCATCATCACGATCACCGTTGCCCATCTCCTCGTCTTCATCAACCAGATCGCTTGGATCCCGCCGTTCCAATTGCTAACGAGTTCCCGCTCGTAAACACCTCTCAAAAAGTACTACAAAAGGCCGTATCACTCACACTCAAAATCAGATCCACGGTACGCCCCTGCACGGCACTCGAGACGCGCGAAAAGGACTCATTCGCGACCGACCTCGTGAACGCGCTCGCATTTTCCAAAAAGCCAATAATCACGTCCACGAGAACATCTATGGACGATAGTTCGTCGTCGGGAGGTGGTGTAAGTTGAGATTTAGACTTTTTTGATGTCCTCTTCCCCGTGAACATTTTAAAGGTCGCTTCAAGAACGGCCTGGATTTGAGGGGATGGTGGGATGCGCGCATGCGATAACTGTTGGTTAGTCAAGAATGCTAACAATGAAACAGGACAGACCTCAAGGTTCTCGAGGCTATCAACCTCACCGCAGCGGCACTGAAGTAGGAATGACGAGAGGATTAACTCATACCCTCTTGCGACCTCCCGCGTGTTACCTTCAGCGTCAGTCTAGTGTGACAAGCCTCAGAAACATTAAAGAGAAGGAGAAAGAGTAGGTTATAGTTATACCATTCTCAGTTGGCCGATTGTCTTCTCTGTCTCGGAGACAAGAGCTTGGACTTTACCGTCGACATCTATTAATGGCTTGACATGTTTGACGTCTTTGTCCAACGACGCAATGATGGCAAGTACTTTGGATGTCCAGAACTCGCCGTCGGATGAAATGCCTGTCTCCTTGTGCGCGTGTTCGTCTGTCACGTGTATGAATAGATTTCTGGCATTTTGGTGGAAAGGTTGAACACACCTCGCTTCACGACTGTGAGGTGGGCGTTAAGAGCGGTGAGGCAGCTAAGCAATCTCTCGCGACAATGTCGCTGAGCACCTCCCGTAAAAGGCGGTGAAGGGGATACACGCAACTGGACCGTAACCATAAGTTGTAACCAGACTTCAGTTGGGTATACACGACTTCCAACACACCGAATAGGTGGAATTATTCCCAGACTTTTTTTGAGCGATGAAAAGACCATTGACGATGTAAAACTCGAGTATGATTTGTATCCATTCGTCATCTTTGGGGATTGAACCGTTGCGAATCAGCGCTAAAAATTGGTCTGCGATCCATAATCGCCTTCGATCGACTGCAGAAAGCTCCCTGTTGCTCTGCATCTCAGCTCCATGTTTACGCACCAAACAGAGAAAATACTGTACTCCGTATCCTTTGGCGAGTTCACTTGCTCAAGTAAGGAAAGGACATAACTCTTGACGCCGGCGCTATCCATAACCGTCAGTATTGACTCGACTGTTCTCGTCCGTGTCAACTTGTCAAACTGCCCATGACCGTTGACACCGGTTAGCTGGATAATTAACGGAAACCCAAGCGAAGGAGAGGTTTGAACAAGTGTCTGAATATATTTCGCCTACCATATAGGTCAGCAACCCTGCGAACAGGCGGGTGATCCGCATGACACACCACGTCAAGCGAGATCTTGTGGAGACAGCGATCTTTGTTTGAAAGATGATTGATCCAAGACCGCATGAGATTTTTAGTAAAGAGCATGGGGTGCTCAATAGCTCTGACCCGCCCCAGAGCTTTTTTGAATACTTGAAATCCCCAGTACTTTCGCTCAGGGGAGGACGAAGAGGAGAATAGGCACTCTATCTCGTGTATGAGACGCTATGATAACAGAAACGAGGACGTGTGTGCTCACCATCCACAGCGACTCGGAAGAACTCACTGAAAGTACCCTGTGGAACATGTTCTGAACCAGGTGGAGGAAGTAGCTGGTCGAATATGACGTCCCACGCAACGTGAAGCTGGGCTTTCCATGATCCTGAGCCAGGATTGGAGGCGCTATCACCATCCACAGCGACTTCCTATGCGAGCAACGACACATGAGTAACGCCGTAACCCCTTCCACGAGCACCGATACCACGGACCGACCTTTAGTATCCTACCAAGCGCCAAGAGATTGTTGGGCGCAAAGATGTTCCGCCCCTTGAACACTGGGGCAAGCGTCCTGTCCCACTGATGATTCGGCACGAGAGGTTGCAGCTTCAAAGTGATCGCGACTTTATCTGGCGTCCAGAGGTTATCTTCGTCTTTCCAATAAATAACGCTGATTGTCGCATCGAGCGCCTCCATCTTCCACGTCACCGAGGAAGCTTGAACCGCATCGATAGCCAACCCAATCACCCACCATGCACTTTCCCTTAGCCAGGACTTTGCCTCCCCGATCTCCAACAGGCACGTCAACACATTTGTGTACGTCTCCAAGCTCGAAACCGGCGTGTTTGACATGGACGAGGAGGTGCTGGGCAACGGTGTTTGGCGCACGAGCAACCCCGATCGTATGACCGCTGTAATTCCAAACAGTCGTGCAAACAGGACGTCCCTCTCTTCCTGTCCACTCATGGATCCCTGCCTTTTCGTAGCGTCGACGATGAGAGCAATGACTTGCGTACAGGTGACGGTGTCTATGCGGGAGAGCAGCTGCAAAAAGAATGAGATGACGTTTCGTTTCGTTAATTCCGGTCGAGAGACACGAGACATACTTCAGTGAGGGCTACGCTGAACCCAAGTCTACTGCTCTCCCGAGGACTTGCTAGACCCCGTACAAGTCGCCGTATCGAATACGAAACGTCCTGTGAGTTCAGCGCGTCCAAACCATCTCCTCCCTCATTGTCAGAGCCGTCCAACCTAGACTGTGGGGCACGGAGCGCCTGGAACTGTTCGAGAGCACTTATGAGCTTGACGGACGCGTGGATACGATCTTTTTTTGAAGACGAGGGTAATTTCCAGAATAGAGGCAGCGTCGTGGACATTTTGCTTGATTTCGATTTCTCTCCCCCGCACGCCAACGGACACGAATTTCGGTGAATGTAGTCTGTTATGGATTGTTGAGGTCACAAAAGCCTCGCTATTCCACCTTTACCTAGTACAGTTAGGGCAAATATGTGCAGCTATAATAGTACGAGTAACAGGTATCTGATCCCGGAACGACACGAGCGACGACGCAGACAACAGAAGCCATACAACAAGAGCCGTGAAAAGTCACTCGAAATGCATCCAATGGCCTCTAACACCCGTTCTACATTTCATGCAGTCAGCACGCGGTCCCATCGTCACGCGATGTTTTCTACCAGCGGACGACGGTATATCAGGCATCCTCGACGGTCGTGGCGAGTCGTCTGTCCGATCTTGCGTCTGAGATAGTGAAGGCTGAGAAAGGCTCCGATCCTGCATCCGAGCACATGGTGCAGAGTCGCTCTCCTCAGCCTGCTGTTCATAGTCGGCCACGAGTTGATGCTGGTGAAATGATGTCTCCGATGGAGACGCCGGGAAAAGAAAGATGTCGGGAAGACAGGCATGTGGCGCGCACGCGCTCACACCCGTCTCTGTCACAGATATGGGGGGTGTCGAGGATGCTGACTCGGTTGAGGACGAAGGTGGTTCAGTGAGCACACTAAACGGTGCAGGCGACGGAGCGTGTATGCCGTCCGGTACTGGCACGGGCGTCTGTGTGGGTGTGGTCGAGATGTGTATTGGAGGCAGATGGGTTCTCGTCGTCGTCCACAGTCGTGCGCTACCCGGATGTACATGCCCACGAAGCATCTGCGGCTCCTCGTAGTCGATAGCCTGTCACCAAGGCTCATCTTGAGCACCGTTTGTGGTTTGCGAATATCATTCATGCATGTACCATAGGGAGGACTCACCATGGTGTGCTCGTCGACCCTGCTCGGAGGCGCAGTGGCGCAAGCATCTGGTGCGGACGGAAAACCAACTGCGACCGACAGAGGGCTCGCAATCGACAGCTCCCTAGCCTGCCTAACCCAGTCGTCTTGGTTGGCCATCCGACCATCCAATACCCCGTCGGTTGCTGTGGACGAGCGACGGACACATTGGCCCTCCGAACCAACGGAAGCGAGCGATGGACGTTTCTAAAGACGCCATGAGCAAGCTCGCAAAGGACGTCTCGTACAGAAGGTTCAGCACGCACGGTCTGCCGGTCCTGGGTGGGCGAGCCAGGTGAACGCGGACGTTTGATGGCGATGCCGAGAGCCACAGGACGGAAGGTGGAGGAGGGTGGGGACTGCATGTCGACCTCCATCATGGGAGCCAATGAGGGTCTGAGAACTGTCCTGGACCCGCTTGGTTGTGAACTCTTTGAGGGTAAAGAGGCGATGGGTGTGACCATGCAGAGTAAAGACACAGCGAGCCAATTTTCATAGCAGCTGCTTGGCACAGAACCGCCTTCCCCGACACGGCCACCGCGTACGGCCCTACCCCAGCAGGCGAGCAACCCAGATGCATCTCTGACGCGAACCACAAGCAGCTACAGTACGGGAACATGACGGAAAAACATCAAACCACGCCGACATCAAGCGATACTAGTCCACAACTCCAGGACACCCTGCTCGGTGAGATGCCAGGTGCGTGAAGATTTCCCGTGGCAGAGATGTCTGGGAAAGCGCACTGGATCCCCGTTGCGACATTATGTACATCTGAGCTGACAGCACTGGTCCGGGGTGCTTGCCTTGCAATTAGCTGCGAGGACATGTGCCCGTTTTCCACTTCGCGTTCACAAGACCACCGCCTGCACTCGAGATCGGGAGTACATACGCTTCTAGTTGGTATGTTCGTACAGGATGAATTTCTATCGAGGTGACTACAAGATCTACAAGATCAAGATGTGGCGACGGCGATAAATCGTACAACATCTACCTGGTAAGGTGTATTTACCCTTGCAACTGCAACGCACCACGAGGTAACCGTGGTTCGCCTGGGAGGTATGGCTCTCCAGTTTCCTCTCTGAGCAAATCATTCAGCCATGCCCCTTGAGGCTGAATTCTGATTCCCCGGCTGTACATCACGGCAAGGTACAACCAGGCCGCAGCGTTCCCGACGGTGCTAACCTCATCCGAAACATGTGTCGCCGCGTACTCGCTCATCCTGGCGTACAGCGCTTGATCCGTGTAAAGATTGTACAGGTATTTTGCGACAGTGTCGTTGTCGCCCACTTCGGTCAGGTATCCAGATTTACCGTGTTCGATTTGGAGGGGTATACCACCAGTGCGAGATGCAACGACGGGTATGCCGGCATGGAGCGCCTCGGATACTTTGACTTCAAAGCCTTCACGTAGAGAGAGCTGGAGAGCAATCTTGGCGTTCGCCATGAGGGCGTTCAAGACTGTCATCACGATCGATCAGCGAATCAACAACAAACGGAACCAGGGGAAGTACAACATACGCTGGTCACTCGGTGGGAGTCTCATGACGACGATGTCCTTCGCATACTGTTTGTAGTCGTCAGAAGCGATCAGGTTCATGACTTGATCGTAGATAATGCTAGCATCTGGGTCATCGACGGCACCATGACCACAGACCAGAAGCTGAGGAATCTCTTCGTCAGAGGTCTTGCCAGCATTCTTCAACAGCTTGCGAAGGCGAGAGTAGGAGTCGATGACATTGGGAATACCCTTGGATGGATCGAACCGTGCGACCTGGACGATGTAATCACGGGCCGGCCACTTCAACTCGATCATCTTCTCCTTGACACACAAGCTACGGAACTCTCCCATGTAGAACTGTGAATCCCATAGGCTGAGGTGCTTGTTCAACCCGTCGAGCCTGCGCCACGAGTGTGTGAACGAGGAGGGCCATTGCAACAGGGGGTCGACTACCTACCAGTCAGTAGCAGCACCGAGGAGCGTCAGCTTCTCGGTGGGCACGTCGCTAGGGACGAATTTGTTGACAGGGTGACTGATGAACAAGTCGGCGAGCTGAATGTTTTTCCACAAGTACTGCCAAACTCCTTCCTGCGGGGAACCCTTCTGCTGAACGAGATCGCTGCGGATCTCGATGTGTGAACGGTAGACTATGGGAAGTTCGGGCCTGACTTTCTTGATCAGAGGAATGAGACCGGGCATCTGCGGGTCATCTACAGCTATTGTCAGCGGGGACGCCAAAGAGTGGATAAGAGAAGTCTACCGATGAAGGCGACATCGACACCACCAGGAGCGAGTGGCCCACCGTCGGCAGTCCACCTAAGACCGTTCTTCAAGATCCAGGCGTCGAACTGAGCCTTGGCTTCGTCCGTAAGGCGCAAGTCAGGGGCCGCGACTCCTTGCAAGATGTTGTGGTTGTTCTTTGTCGTACGGAAAACGCTCGGCGATGGGTTCGGGACATACCTAATAATATGCCGTGTATGGAAAAGGGGTCAAATCAAAGTCTGAGCGGAGACAGCGGAAGACGCAGATAAGGAATAGGGCAATACACACCAGGCAGCATCAACATCAAGGGCGGCCAGGAACCTAATGAGAGCATGACGCATCTGGTGACAACCGTGTGTCAGGGACAGTAACATGTTCTTGTCGCGTAGGGTAACTTACAAGGGCAACTCCACCTGCATCGCATCAGTTTAAAAACGTGTCGATTAGAAGGAGCACCATAAGATCAAGGATGGGTGGCTCACCTCCCTGAGGGGTGGAGGAAAAGAATCCGATCTTGACCTTTTTCTCGCGGAGCTCATCGGCAAGCTTGATAACGGCGTTCCAGGTACCTTGACCGACGGACTTGCGGTAAACTTCAAGATCATCGATAAGATGGATCTTGCCAGCCTGGTCGACGGTGACTTGGTTGCGTGGACCGATGCTGAGACGGGGATTGTTGTTGGGACCATAGTACATGAGACATTTGCGGGCGGCTGAGTCGGCTTGTTCATCGAGCGTGCGGGGAATGGGCAGCTTGGTAGCGACACCTGCATGGAGGCTGTTTTGGTCTACGAGGTGAGAGGCATTGACGTAGACAGTCGGGGTCTCTGCACCGGAAGGGACGTAGGAACCAGTGGTGGAGGAGATACGATGCTTGATGTTGGGGCTAGTGAGAGAATCCGTGTGGAAAGGTTTGATGTTGAAGACGATGGGAACAATATCAAACTCGAGCCACAGGCGAGTACAAAGGTTGGGGCACTGACATTGCCGGTAAGCTCGCGACGATGAGTCAGGGACGAGACGAGTACCTCTTTGAGGAGGGCAAGAGTGACGCCAGCGCCGAGGAACTTGCAGAGGTGTTCCTGCGAAAATTTTTGGAACGTTTCCAAGACGTGGTTCTCGATCGCTGCGGCGTTTTTTGCGGGGTTGGCCGGGTTGTATGGGACGGCAGCAGAGGTGAAATCGGTGCTGTAGACAGAGTCATGCACAGAGATGGCGATCTCGAAGGATTTGCCTCCGGTCAGGATCGCACCAGCGACACCAGCCCACATGGGCTAGAAAGGAGATCGAGAAGATGCTATCCGGTGGAGTGGCAACTCACGTTGAGGCTGGAGTAGGCCGCGACGGGCTTACCTCCAGCGGTGGTGCTGGAGAGCCTGCGCTTGACGTGGGTAGAGAGCTTTGACTCAAAGTCCAGACTGACACTACTGAGGGCGGACATGGGGGGACAGAGCGGAAGCGAAGGCAGGAGGGGGGGTATTTATCTGAATGGGGGGACAACTCAGGGCCCCGGTAGGTGCGTGCGATGGTGGAGAAGCCAGAGGGGGCACAGATCTGGGAATCTCATGATCAGTTGGGAAGACCCTGAACACACCGGGATAGGATGTGCACCGCAGCCGTCGCTCGGTCCTTGTGCGGACGCATGCGACGCTGTACTAGCCGTCCTTGGATTTCCAAGTAGCGTCTTCGGGGTCTGAGGGTTCTCGCTGACCCGACTCGTTTCATCAGCCACGACGAGCTGGGTGCATCCACGTCAGTGTTTGGAAGAGACCGCGTTGACGCCAGACGTTGACCATGCCCTGTCGTGAGTGCGGCGCTGCAAAACTCGCCCACGATGATGTCGGCTCGCTCGTCTGCACGCTCTGTGGCACCCTGGCAGACCCTACCCAGGCCACGTTCGCCGACCGCAACGAGCAGTCCCCCGCCGCCTCGTGTTCCACCCTCCGCACCCGCAAGGGCTGGCACCTAGCGCAGACAAAACAGGTCCGCGACAGAAAGAACATGGTACGACCGTATGTCCTGTCATCCTCGCTACTAACACCACCCCCTTCAGATCGCCATGTGCTCTTTCATCGGTTCCATACTCGCAAGGCTGAACAACCCCGGTCTGTCCCCACGCGCGGAAGCGATATTCACACAGGCCATGGCCAAGGGTCGTTACAGGTGGGGACGTAAAGCGAAACTTACTGCCGGCGCCTCGATCGCCATTGCCCTTCGCGAGGCACACAAATCAGATGGTCTCCGTGACATCGCATTCCTCCTAGATGACTCCCCGGTTTCTCTCGCGCGAGCTTTTCAGTCTGTAGTTTCCCTCCTCGATTTTTCTCTCGCCCCTACAGATCCTGCAGTACATCTTTCCATACTCCACGCCTTTCTCCGGTCTATCATCCACCCCGAAACCTTGTCATCCTCGCCTCCTTCTCACCTCTCCAAATATCTTATTTCCGTCCTCACACCATTCTCGCTACAAGCAGCCGTTCGCACAGCGACCTCGCTGTCCCAGATCATATCGCGTCATTCACCACCTTTACCCCTCACCAACCTTCCCACACCACCAACCGCCTGTGCGCTGCTTATCCTTGGTCTGGAAGCCGAAACACGCGCACCGCTCCCACATCTGGGTGAGCTCACACGTGCACTCGCTGCTCGCTTCGCCCTCTCTCCCGGCGTCGTCGCTTCTCGTTATAGAGTTCTCTATGATCTAATCGAGGAATGGGTTCGTCATGTTCCCTGGTTAGATCAGTTTGTTTACAAGGGCAAAGGTCGCGGCGATACTGCCCGCTCAAAGGTTTCAAAACGAAGCATCGTTGCCAAGGGAGCCAAAGATGTCATACAATTCCACGAAGAGACATGGCTGAGCCACATGCAAAGTCATAAAAAGGTAAACTTGGTCTTGGAGCCCGACCCGCGCGACTTCGCGAACCAAGAAGAGGAAGCCGAGAGAGATAACAGGAGCGTGAACATGTCGACAATCGCGTCATCGAGCAAGCACGTTGAAGAATCTGTCATCGCGCCGCCACCTGGCAAACGGCGCAGGCTTGAGAAGGGTAAGGCGGTGCAGGTGGCCTATCAGCTGTTGTCTCACTCGTTATCGTCTGGCCCTCCTGACGCGGCGATGTCCAATGGCGAATTGTCTTTGTTAACTCACCTGCTTACATGTTCGTCCGACGAATTTTCTCGGGCTCGAAGCACTCCTCCCACTCGCCTCCAACTTCTCGTAGCGTCCCGCGGAGGAAGCACGGAGGAACATATTGCTGATCAAGAACTTTTTGCCGATGGCGAGCTGGAAGGGTTACTGAGGAGCGAACAAGAACGAGAAGCACTCGGACCACTGTTTCAGCTGAAATGGGGCGAAGAGGTATCAACGGAACGAGCTGCCGTGTGCGATCGTGAACCAACAGCCACCGGGCCGAAACGAGGCGCCAAGCGTGTTAATATGGAGGCGTTGGCCCGCGTGCTTGGGGACAATGTTGACAGTGATAGCAGCGACGAGGATGCGGCTGCAACTTCAGATCCAGATAATGATGCTTATCTGCGGGGCTGGGACGGTTATACGCATCGATCCCCGGGACATCAGACCGTTACAGAGGGCGATGGACTTGTCGGTGATTACCGACCTGCATATCCCGACGATGATGACAACGTTATATTTGGAGAGTATTATAATTCGGCGAGTGATAGGTATGAAGAAGAGCTTTAGATCCTTTGATCCTTCCAGGTCCGATCCTTTCTTCGCTCGGCAACAGCCTTTACCACTCACGTCATGTATACTGACTGCATGCGAATGTGAGTTTGATCCTTTAAGATAAATGCGACAGATGACCCAAATGTCGTCTTGGATTAGCACATAGAAACTGGATCAGGGACGTACCGTCGACAGTCTCTCCACAGCTTATGACACGGTGTCGTTGGTCCGTCTTGGGTTTTAAACTGCTAGAAGTAGCGAACGTCCCTTATAAATGGATACCGGTCTCCATGGAAGGGCACATTTCGGACATGACTCCGCCAGCAGGTGCATCAACCGATAACAAGTTGCATGATGATATTTTCCGTCTTATGTCTTGTGTTCTCTGTCAGACCAATTGAGTGCCAAACAATATGCCTATCCTAGTTCGATATCATCAACAAGGAACACCTCCGTAAATGCCTATCAACTCGTGGCATATCCTGTGCGCGGGTCGAATCCTTTTGGAAACACCTGTCGGACGTTGATGTTGATCCGAGCGCTGGACATGTAGTTTTTGTAGGGCTCCCAATCTACCAGCTCGCAATCACCGTCAGGAGGGTATGAAAAATGTTCAGGGAGAGTGGTTTCCAGTATCCTTGGGACCCCTTTGGGTTGATTTAATTTAAATCGAGCAATGGACGTGGAACGACCAACCATGGTAAGCGCGCCTGCAAGCTGGGCCAGACATAATCAAGACGTCGCCCGATCGAAGAAGAATTGGGATCGGCTCAGTGTCTCGAGTGAGACCGCCGATAAGGAATATGGCCGCGTTCCCAATCCTGTTGGACGTATGAGTGCAAGGGAAACAACGGCAATATGTAGACCCCATCTCACGAGATCGACACAAGCGGGGAGGTTGCACAGACTTCTGAGCGGTCGACGTGAGCCATAAGTGTATCCTGCGATGACGTGCGCGTTGATCAGACCACCTTGTACTATGGTATGGACATGCCTACTTTTGTCTGATAAAAGTTGACAATGCCAGCGTCAGGTTCTGAAGGAGGAGTAGGTCTCATTGTCGTGAGTGACTGTGGTACGAACCGTAGGTATCTCTCCATGTTTTCCAGTCGTCATCTCCCCAATTGTCAAGGTCATATCCATCAAAGACGTCTTCCCAGGGCACAACACCGACTACGCGTTTGCAGAGGTCTCGGAGAAATGGATCCATTTGGCCCTTTCCTTTGGAAAAGTCGTATTGCTTGCTACCCCAGTGGTATGACCAGCCAATGTTTGCCCACCGCAATTTTGATACGAGATCGGAAGCAATGCAGTCTGAAACCGTCGTCGATGGCTCTGGATCAGGTTTTGAGAGTGACTGAAGGGTGTAGAAGTTGGAAACAGAGGCGGGATCATTGGCGATGAGCTTTCGTGAACTAGAAGATGAAGATCGAGGGACAGAGTCGCAATCAAGCGAGGCTCTCGTACGGATAAGCATCGATTTGGCGCCTGCAGTGCGGGACTGGATGTGGGTATTCCAGATACCCTCTGGCGGGAGGACGTAGTGAGCGTCGAGGTTTGTTTCATTTGGAAAGCGCGTGTGGTCGCGAAGTGACCATCTGACGAGGCGACGCTGATCTTGCGGAGAGACGAATGTGGGCAAGAGAACGAGTCCTAAGAATTGGGCATGTTAGCATATTTAAATGCTGTCTCTTGTGCGCCTTACCAGACACATCAGGTAAGATAAATACGTCTGAACTGTTGGCTGAAAGTCGAGTAGGCCGATAAAGTGTTGGTGGGTTCGCGCTCAGCAATGCAGCAAGGTCTAGTACGGCAGAGAGATCGAGTGGGGGGAATCGGGCCTTGTATTTTTTCTCTGCTGCTCTGAACGGTGACCAGCCCTGTTCGGTGTCGGTTGGTCTTTTCCTTGTCGATTTCCAGTGTTGTCTGCGTGCTTTCTTGTACTCGCTGCTCGCACCGTCGTAGTGCGAGGAGGCCATCTTTCTACAAACACGACCACACACGCCTTCATTTGCCGGTCGAGTGCATCATCCCCGGCTTCAGTGGTTATAAGCCGCTCCTTGTATGCCCCCCGTCCTTCGCGACCCCGTCCTCCGCCATGGCACTGTGGCTCCCTCGCTCGAGAAACCCCGTCCTGTTCCGTGCAGCTAATCCCCGACATCTTTCCCCGCTCCCTCTGCGCGCCTTCTCTCATCACCTCGCGCGTTCTGCTGCATTCACCCATCAATCACCCGTACTCTATCATGCATGTCTCCGCCCGGCTAGATTCGAGTCGACTAGCGCTGCCACCTCACCACAAGACCCCAAGTCCTCCCCGCCCTCGCCAAAGGAAGACGCACCGCTACTCACCCGCGCCTGGAAGAAGGTAAAGCATGAGGCCCAGCACTACTGGCATGGATCGAAGCTCCTCGTTTCTGAAGTCCGTATTTCTGCAAGACTGCAATGGAAGATTCTTCATGGAGAGAGTCTGACCCGCAGGGAGCGCAGACAGGTGTGTCTTCACGCTCTCTCTCGGTGTTCGTCTGACCAGCCTAATTTTCATTAGCTCAAAAGAACTACCCAGGATTTGGTCAAGCTGGTTCCATTTGCCGTCTTCATCATCATTCCCTTCATGGAGTTCCTCCTCCCGGTCGCACTCAGACTGTTTCCCAACATGCTCCCGTCGACGTTCGAAGACAAGTTTGCTGCTGTTAGTATGCCCTTGAATTATTTAGATAGTCTTTAACTCACCGGTGTTTAGGAAGAGAAGCGACGCAAGCTTCTTAGGGTCAGACTAGAAATGGCCAAGTTCCTCCAGGAAACGCTGCGTGAATCAGGTCTCAGAGCAAACGTTCATATCCTTGGCACAGATGCCTTCAAAGAGTTCTTCCGAAAGGTCCGTTCAACCGGTGAATCCCCCTCTGCGACAGACGTCATCAACGTCGCCAAACTGTTTGACGACGACCTCACCCTCGACAACCTCTCCCGCCCACAACTCGTCTCAATGTGTCGATACATGGGCATCAACGCTTTCGGAACGGATAACTTCCTTAGGGGTGCTATTCGCTCTCGTCTCATGAATCTCAGGAGGGACGATCAGGCGATCTTTGCAGAAGGTGTCGATGAGCTTTCGACGTCAGAGCTTCAGGCTGCCTGTCAGTCTAGGGGTATCCGGACTACCGGGGTATCCCCCGCGAGATTACGAGATGAGCTCTCGACGTGGATCCAACTGCACTTGCACAACCGTGTTTCTGGGGTTCTTCTCATTCTTGGACGGGCATTCCACTTTGACAAGAAACAGGGAGATGACGTGGATGGGAAGACTGCCATCGTTCAAAGCTTGGAGAGTGTCATGTGTGGTCTTCCTGATAATTTGGTTTGTCTTATCCTCCTTCCCAAAGGGCAGCTTAGGAAGGGTATTGTTCTGGTAGTTGAATGAAGCTGAGCTCGAAGTCGATTCGGACAACGCTAGCTACAAGCAGAAACTTGAGGTGTTACAACAACAAGAGGAGCTCATTGAAGATGAACAAGAACAAGAGCAAAAAGAAGCGGATGCCCGACGTGCGGAACGCGAATCCGACGAGCTGGAAGCACGTCTTGCTCAGTCACTCTTGCCCGATAGCGAGGTATGTTCGGCTGTTGGCACTCACGTGTAAAGAAGCATCCGTGGGGCTCACCGATCTCGTTCAAGCTGCATCCCGTTCTTGAAGAGGAGAGCGCCCGTATGACCACGGAGCAGTTGAAAGAACTTGCCGAAGCACTGTCCATCATGTCAGCCAAGTCTAGTGTGCTGAAGGAGCGCGACGAGCTTCACGCACTCATGGAGGAAAACTTACAGGCTGAAGAGGTGAGTTTCCTTGATTCTTGCACTGGAGGCGGCCCACACTTTTCTCCCTCTTAATAGGACCCCAAGTCTCCTTCCGGCGCGTTGACCAAGCGGATCCGGACGATGCTCACCAAGATCGACAGCCAACTCCAAGAATATGATTCACGCGTGGGAAACTCTCTCCAGGTGATTTCTACAGACGCGCATGGTCGGATCTCGGTCCAGGACTTGGAGAAAGCACTGGCTGTGATCAAGCATAGGCCAGACGACGAAGTGGGCCACGCTGTCATTCGGAAGTTGGACGTGGACAAGGACGGATTTGTTGAGATCGAGCACGTGTTGGGGTTGGTGCGCGAGGAAGGCCTCGGTAAGTATTCGCCACTGGTGTTGTCGAGTATTCGTGTTGATATGCGGTTCTTCCTTGCGCAGGCATCGAGATGGATGACGAAGCAAGGATACTGATTGGCCAAGGGAGAGAGATCAAAGATTCAAAACCACGCAAGGAGGATATTGTGCAGGAATGATCAATGTCATACATGCATGACCATTCGATAGACTAGACACAAGTATATACATATATTTAATCATACCTTCTTAGTGTCTTGGTGCTTCAGAGTCTCCCGATTTTCGTATGGAATGCCTGGAAAGAGTACCCGAAGCACGATTTCAATTCTTAGTCCCCTGAAGGACGGTGCTCACATGTCCGTCGAAGAGAGCCTGTAAGTGGTTCAAGTGATCCATGTGCTTCGAGGACCCCTCGACTTGCCACGGACCGATCTGGACGCATGCTCGACAGAACAGCGCGTATTAGCGTAGACTTGACAACCACCACTATAGCCTAAGGGGTCTAAGGAGTCCTCGCACAATTTCCTGCCTGGACGTGATTCCAGAGCCTAATGCTCGCGTCTGTTCGTTCTGAGATTGATTGAAGAACACGGGACCATCGTAGCAGACCGGCCACCACCACCTATATATGCAAGTTGATACCACAAGGAAAAGCAAGGGTACTAGTTAGCACGGATCACGTCGAAGCTTCCTCGTCACCGGGTCCCTCAGTCAATAGTTCCTCCTCGTCCGTCTCTTCGTCTGTGTCTTTGACAGGGATAGGTGGCTGATCCGGTAAACGCTGGGAAAACACGTCACCGTCAATACTACCAAAACGACGAGGCAGCACACTGGGCAACCCACCACAAATGCGTATTTGCACACTAGAAAACCACCCTTGCTGAGCCCCTTTTCTTGCCAGTACTGTGTCCATGCACTGGTTCATTCCCACTCTAACACGTTATTCCCTGGTAGGTGCCTACCTTCTTTACGACATACAAGCCGTCATAACGGTATCTGTGGCAAAGAGTGGAATGAAAATCGCAAAGGAAAGAGTGCTTATTCTTACCCTTCGCTTGGTCCGTACTTTGACTGTAGCTTGTATCCTCTGACGACACGTACGGGCTTGCCCGTCTCCACGGAACGCTTCGGAAAATGAACGTTGAGTTGAGGGAAAAGGTACAAGGACTTTACGCGGACACAACGACGAACGCACCTTGAGTGCCTTGTTGTGGTTATGATCGAATGATTGGTCGAAGCTTTGTTCAGCGGTTCGGAGCTGTGGACTGGTTGGATCGAGCCCTGTGAGTTCGGCTAGATCGCTCACGTTTTTAGGAGCTGCCTTTGTCCCCTTGAGGTCTCTACCGCCTGTTAGAGGTGAGGATCAGCTACCAACGCCACATGTGCAGGATGCTCCGACTTTCCTGCACCTGTATACGTGCTATGGAGCAGAACCGCTTGAATGGCGCATGACGGGCGTAGGCACAAAACTTACAACGCATAACCGTCGTCAACGTCATCGTCATAGCCCCCCGAAAGCGCGATGGAATAAGCTCCATCGGGACCCGGGGCAATGCCTCCCACCCATGGACTTGATGTCAAAAACGGATAAACACCGAGGGAACTGAAAAAAAAGGGAACATGACGGCTCACGCATGAATGGCGTCCCTCGAACATCCCTCCCTGAATCATCCAGCTAATCAACCAAGTCGAGTCCATCATGAATGAATGAGACCACACCTCGAGGCCCACCACGACCCAACTTCGATCCCGGGAATCGACCCATACGTTTTTCTGCGTGTCCGGCATGTTGCTCAGTGTTGGTGCCAGTCGACAAAAAGAAACAGGCTCGCTCACGGGTCGTATTGCCTCTCCCGTTTTGCTTGTCCAGACGCGTCTCCGACGACCATTTTCACAGAGACCGGTTGTGGTGTGCCACGAGATCGCTCGACGCGCGCCGTTGCGTCCGCGATGCGCGAGCTTCGCCTTCGACTCTCTGTCGACGCCTCGGGAGGAGGTACCGCGTTCTCATCGTTCGCGACGCGGGCGATCTTTGCGGGTGGCACCCCGCCCGCGTCCGTGTCCGAGTCTGGGTCTGCCTTTCTTTTGCCAGCACCAGCAGTGCCGGTGGGGCGTTTGGGTTTCTTGTGGCGCTTCTCCTTTGGTTCGGTTCTGGGCTTGAGTGCGCCGATTTCGAGGTCGACGAGCAGTAGCCTGTTGCGGGCGATGTTGGCATCACGCTCCTCGGCATAGCTGAGCATGGTCGGTGTGATACGTCGTCGGTGGTCGCGTGCTGTTCGGGTCGTCAGCGTGCACTTTTTTTTGGCGATCTGACAGACGTTTCCAAATCTACAACTGAACGGAGACTTGGGTACATGACAGCTGCCACTCTGACATTCGTCAAAAGGAAAGCGCCTGATCGTCGATACTGCCACAGGGCGACGACAGCTGGCGTCACAGGGCGGGGGGCGGGCAGGACAGCATGTCGGGGGGCGGGACATCAAGACAGCAACGACATAAATCGCGATCATCGTGAGAGGGACAGAGAACAGTCCCTTACATGGCCGTGAGGTATTTTACACGCAACGTGTGACTGGTGCGGGGGCGTGTGCCGACTATCACCAAAGACATGCCCAGGCACACCGTCAGTGCTGGCTCGGCCGTGCAGCATCTGATGCAGCAGCCGTCTGGGCTTCTCCAATCGTCTCGGTATCCTTTTCCTGCAAGTACGGTTCGTCGCCTTCGTCGGAAAGCTCAGCCCACCAGCGACCAGCTTGGAGAATCAAGACGCCGGTGAGCGCTACACTGCAAACGAGGTGATTAGACGCAAGCTCGAGCGTCGACGAACGGAGCGAGCGCGGAAATACGCCCATCGTCGACTGTGGCGGGATAGATGTGAATTTCTCGTGTAGGTCTGGTGAGATAGGGTCATGCTACGCATCAGACCGCGGCAGGGCAAAACGAGGACGAACTCGGGAGAACGGAGTAAATGTACATGATGACGGTCGTACCGTAGAGGACTGTCGAGTGCTTAGACGTGAGTTCGGACCCGTGGAGTGCGATACGCACATATACTTCCGCCGTCGAACATGAGGTTTCCTGCTTCGCCATCCCGGAAACTCCAGAAGATGGTGGTACCACCGAGGATGACGATGGCGAACAGCACATAGAGGCCTTGAACGGGCCCTTTGGTCAGTATCGAGTAATACAGGGCGGCAGTCCACAGGTGCTCATCGGTGACAGGTGACTTCCAGAGCGTCAACGAGTCTGCGATCCAATGGGTGAATAGAGAACCTGTGAAGTGGGCGGGGTGAGACGAGAACGAGGAGCGAGTGGTGGAGATGGTCACCGAGGAGGAAGGAGGTGACGCAGACGACGATGCTGGCTCGTACACCCATGGCGTCTGTTGCTCGTGTGCCCGTCGCTTACAACTCCTCCCCCTCGGCACGTTCCGGTCCTCTCCTCATGCTCGCCCGGTCTGTCGTGCGACCGTCCTCGACCGCCCTCAGACATCCCCGCTTGCTCTCTGACGCCGTCGCACCGCCTGCCCGCCCCTGGTTCGTGGATCCCGAGCCAGTCAATCCCAGACAACCTCCCCCCCATCTCCTCCCCCATTCGCATGTCCTCCCTCCGGACCTCTCCGTTCCTGTAAAGGAGCTCTTCTGTGCGCTCAGCAGGTCCCCCTTTCTCGACACCTCGACGCTCGAGGTTAAGAAACCGTCCCCCATCCCTCCCGGGCCACCATTGCCAAAGACGATACCCAAGGGCCGGCGGTTTCGCGGGCGAACCTACTCCGGAGAGGGCATCGCAGACGATCAAAGTGGTGTCTGGAATTGGTTCGTGGTCGCACAGGTAGCGTCGTCTCTAGCATGCCCCTTCTCCTACTCGTGCTCAGTTCCCGCAAGGTCAAAGAGGGCACCGAAAATCGAGGCTCCATCGAAGCTGTCGTTAGATTAGTGCGGAAAACGGCAAGTGCAACTTGGCCCGCCTCTCCTGTCTATGTTTCTCATTCGCACCAGTTGTTAAAAATGCACCCGCCCGTGCCTCTACCCCCCAATGCCAAACGGCGCGGTCATCATGGCTGGGCAATGGTCGATGCAGGTGACTTTGCAGTCCACATACTCGGCCGGGAGGCTCGCCAAAAGTACTTCCTCAACCAGTCGCAGTGGTAGTTATTCCCGACACGCGAAACAGATCACTCGTTTGTCGGTGAGCCAAACTCCTAATCAATGTCGGCAATGCCATAGGGTGTGCTCGAGATAGAGTGGACCGACGGCATGATCGGGTCGTTCACGACACCTTGAATGCTACACACGAATTAACAGGGATCTGACAGCGTCCATCAGTACCTCCAAGGTGGTAACACCAAAGGTCGGAATCTGTAAGCACGATGCAGGCAGGGTTATAACCCTTCGACGCAGGCCTTGATGACCTGAATCGCGATTGCAAACGGCTTGTCGAGTGCATGGGAGACGGCACACCCCAATACGCTACCAATGAAGATGGGGTCTGCAAGACGCCATGTGAAAGTAAGCATTCCACAGTATGGATGCCCTGTCCATCGCGCATACATTCGGCGTCACATAGATCGACCATGCCTACCCACATCCATGAGTCCTGGTTGACTGGCACAGGTGTGACGATCCGAGTCGAGGAGACTTGAATCATAGTCGATCCTCGACAGACACACTGTACATGATCTCTTGCATACCTGTCAGGACTCGACGTCTTTGACCCGTCGACGCATGATTTCGCCTATTTTATCAACGTTCTGATGCCAGCACTCGGAGGAGACATTGTCTACTTCATACCTGACACGCAGAGCACTAGAGTGGGGGAAATGTCTTGGCACCGGAACAACAGTAGTGGTTGGTAGAGGGAGGCGAGAACGCTGCAAAGTGACAAGTCGTCGAGTAGCACCTGTGAACACGACATGCTCGAGAGATGGAGTCTCCGTAGAACCTGTCTTCATGAAGCGATGCAGCGAAAGAGCCGAATAAACTGGCGATTTGCCGTGCTAACTCCGTGCAGGAACGTGCCCGGGTCCGTTCTTCGCCTCGTCTCACATCCTCGACGCGCACGTCACAAAGACTGAGCGAGCAGCGACACTGCCAGTCCTTACCCATCCGAACCCCCAAACTGCATTGCATGTCGGATGCCGTTGTCAGCTCGTTCTCGCAGCCCAACTCCCCCCTCTGGTGGGCATTTCCCCCTTACATCTCCCCGCCCAACTCGCCACTCTCCCGCATCGTCCAATGACTCCACAGAATCTCTGCGAAATCTCGAGCTCTCTGATGGGCCTATGCTTGGGCCCAGACAGTCCCGTCCACGCTCCTTTTCTTTTTCGGGGTTTGACTTCCAGGCCGATTTGCTCCCACTCAGTGCGACGGTTAGCGAAGCGGACATGTCGTTCAAGGAAAGCCCCGGGACAGGAAAAAGCATCGGTCTAATACATGGTGCGCGTCTTTTGTTGTCCTCTGCGTTTCGGTGTTGTTGGAAGATCTGTGCCAGGAATTGGGCTAGTCATTGGATTGCAGGTATGTCATACCTTCGTGGTTCGTCCAATTTGATCCATGGGCGTGATTGTTCCGCTAGGTTGGATCCGGAATATTGTATGGCTGGCTCTCGTTCCACCTCTCCTTTGATGCTGATAGCATCACGCAGTTCCACGCCGGGCATCATTGTGGCAAACACGCAAAGCGTCGGGGCAAGTCTGATCGTATGGCTCGCATCTGGGTTGCTCGCCTGGACGGGTGCAAGTAGTTTTGCAGAGCTTGGGTATGACAGCTCTTATTCTCAAGTGGCCTTTACTGCAACTTGATTACTACCAGATCAAGTATACCTTTAGACGGTGGCGCTCAGGCTTATTTGTTGTATGCCTATGGACCTCTCGTATCATACCTTTTTGCTTGGACGGCCATCTCAGCACTGAAACCAGGTTCGTGAGAAATGATCCGATCTTCTTCTCTCACCCATATACTCATCGTGTCGGTGCACAGGTGGTAATGCAGCTATCAGTCTCATCTTTGCTGAATATATTAACCGGCTCATGTGGCATATAACTCGTGACCAGGTGTCACCCGACAGCATCCCGCAGTGGTCTATCAAACTCACTGCAGTTATAGCAGTGCTCCTCGTAGGTGGCATATGCGCAGCAACACGGAATATGGGAACGAGGGCCTCGGTTTTATTTACTACTATCAAGGTGTGCGTCGGTTTCGGGTAGTGAAAACGTGTGACTAATGGATGGCTCAATTCTGTCGATGGAGATAGGTCTGCTCATTGGTACGTCGTGTCCTCTTGGTTCTGTGCCAAGTGTACGAGGCAATACTATCGGGATGATAGATATCAGTCATTATTTTGGGTCTTGTACAACTGGCGAGAGGAAGAGCATCAGAATCGTTCAGGGTTTCTTTGTTCGATGGCTCAAGTAAAAGTCCATCAGCCTATTCTCTCGCGCTTTATTCTGGCCTATTTACTTTTGATGGATGGGATCAAGCCAATTACGTTGGCGGGGAGATGCACAACCCGCAGAAAAATATACCCAGGACAATCCATCTCAGCATGGCGATCGTCTCCGTGAGCAATATTCCTACAAAAGCTCGAGGCATATGAATAACTACTGCGTGCAACAGGTATTGTTCCTCCTCGTGAATGTGTCGTACCTCGTGGTGCTCGACAAGACAACGGTGGGTAGTAGTAACACCGTCGCGCTCGATTTCGGTCGTGCACTTTTTGGACCAGTCGGTGGGGCCGTGTTTACGATCTTCGTGGCGGTGTCTTGTTTTGGTGCTCTCAATGGTAGTATGTCTTCTCAGCCAAGCAATTCGTCGCTCATTCGAGTTGAAAAGGATCGACGTTCACGTCTGCGCGACTCATCCGAGAGGCAGGACGAGAAGGATACCTCCCCGCTACCTTTGGCAAGTTGAACAAATCGCGAAGGACACCGATAAATGCAATACTGCTACAAACGACAATGACGACTGGGTTCATTGTCATCGGAGGCGGATTCCGATCTTTGGTCAGCTTCTCGGTAGTGGCTTCTTGGTCATTTTACTTTTTGACTGTGCGTCCCCTGGCCTACGATATAGAGCGGTGTATTGACACTGACAAGGTGCTTGGGTTGATCATACTGCGAGTAAAAGAGCCAAACCTCGAGAGGTGCGGTCGAGTCGAGTCAAGTCTGATTGTTCCTTGTCATGTTCATGATGTGGTATGACAGACCATACAAGACGTGGATCATTACGCCCCTCATATTTTGCGCTGTCACAATATTCTTGTTGTGCATGCCAATTATTGCAGCGCCGCTGGAGGCGATGTCTGTTCTCGGTGCGAAGCCTATCTGACGTTATCCTGGGTGAATGAGTACCCAGGTAATTGACATCGTTCACAGGCTTCATACTTGCTGGTGTACCGGTGTACTACATTACGAGAAGAGAGGAACAGGCCAAGCTTCCGTTTTTGCTAAGTGAGTGTCGACCGCGTAATACCCAGGACACCTGCTGAGGGAGCATCCAGGTTTCCTAGGATCTCTTTTCGATCGAATACGGGGACGACCGGATGCAGGTGCTGGGTGGCAGGCGATATCTACGGAAACGGACGAAGTTGAGATGCGCACGAGTAGTAGATGATGATGCCTACAAAAGATCACCGTGGACCAGCGGCAAGGGGTGAGATTGCATGACTGGGCGGCAATCAGAGGGCAGATGTGCGTGAGATTTTGGATAGAACGTGATTGCGTGATGGACTGGTTTTCTGGCGGGTGACGGGGCTGTGAGAAGGGTATAAAAGCATCAGCTCGGTCGTCGACTGAACCCGACTGTTCATCCGCTTGCAATCCGTTTATTCCTCGACCGTCATGGTGGGCAGGCACGCAAGATGACCGGGACCAAGATGCTAATGTGATGGCTGCACAGGGCAAATACGTGTTTAACGTCAAGGTACGGCATACGAGTCTCGCGCGCCACAGCAGGGAACACGATTGCCTGTAGATGACTTGTGGAGGGTGCTCCGCGGCAGTGACCCGCGCACTTTCGAAAGTAGAAGGTATGCGTGAACGTCGGGATGGTAGTGGGACGAGAGTTGATGGTGCCGCGCAGGGATCACCTACACTGTGCGGCTTGAAGAACAGAAGGTGACCGTAGAAGGTGATGTACCGTACAATACCGTGTTGGACAAGATCAAGAAGACAGGCAAGGAGGTGGGTTGTGTCGTCGGCGACGTCCTGCTTCTTGATGACCCCTCACAGGTGCTGTCTGGCACGGAGTTATAAGGGAGGATTGTTGAGGACGACATGGAGGGTTGGCACGTGAGAGGATACTCCAGCGGATGATCCATAGCACTTATTTGTTGCCCAAATGTCGCCGTAGTTTCTCTTTCCTATGGCTTCAACTCCATCCTACCCAGACAGCCTGGAATGGATCACGGCCTATCTGACCATACATTCTCTCAGCATCCCGAGCCGCCGCTATTCCTTTCTGCTCTGGTTAGCAGTCGCTGTCATGTTCCTCGCCTTCGCCGTCCTTCACTGGACTGGTTTTGACGGTGGTTTGGTCGGCGCTGTCTGGTCAAAATGGACCCTACGTCGGCGAACTTGGCGGAAGAAACATGCCTTGGCTCGCGCCAAAAGGACGAAGAATCCCGTTTCACTCCCGTCGGATGCCCAACTCCTCTCCTTGGCCGTCCTCATCCTCGCGTCCCTCGCACTTACTTTCATCGGTCCAGACTATCTTGCACCGAGTCTAAAGGTCTGGCAGATCCGATCTTATTCTTCGTCTTCTCGGTCTCAGTTGTATGATACGTCGACGTTCATACCGCTCATGCCCCAGTATACGGTCTCCAAGTCCTTATGGTCCTCATCCGCCAGGACTGGTCAGATCGCATTCGCCCTTCTTCCCCTTTGTGTCCTCTTTGCCCTCAAAGCACCTCCCTTCGCTCTATTCGCCCTTCCTTTCACAATACAGCTGTACTTTGACAAGTTGGCTAGGTTGCACAAGTGGGCCGGAAGGCTCATTTGGTTCCTCGTCTTCATCCATGTCGTCCTCTGGAGCATCCAGCTGTCCAAGGACGTCAACCCGTCTACCGGTCGCGTAGCATATGTCTACGCCTGGTCCTACATTCACTTTATATATGGCTGGATCGTACGCGGCCCTTTCCTCCTTTTCTTGCCAGCGTCTTATCCCACTACAGGCCTTTGCGCTCCTCACGCTAATCATCCTTCTATCTATACATCCTATTCGCAGGCATTTTTATGGGAGCTTTTATATCCTGCACGTCCTTCTTGTGCCTTGTATGCTGGTCACAGCGGGGCTGCACCACCCGGCTGTTGCGTGGTGGTGTTGGGCAGCTCTTTCTATCTGGGTTGGCGAACGTCTTTGGCGAGGAACCTGGTGGATCTACGCTAATGGCATCGTCAGCGGAATAACCAGACCTGCCCCATTCAGCTTTAAGAGTTTACCACGGGATGCCTGGGAAATGGACGACATTCGCCGTTCGAGTCATGAAACGACCGCTCCATATCTCCCTATAGACGGACGGCCCCCCAGCCCGCTCGAAGCTCACTACCTCTATAACAGGAATCCCATCCTGTCCGATTGTGACTCTTCCAGATCTAGACAGTCATCACCTCTTGTGCATTCAGCGGAACAGAGCCCTTTCGGAGTGCCATTTTCCCCGTCGTCCCCTGATCTCCCACCTCCTGGTTATGTGCACGCTGAGCTTCTGTCAGGACGCACAATACGTTTACGTCTCATCACACCGGGCTTCCTGCCATGGTCTCCCGGTCAACATTTCCTCCTCAATATTCCATCTGTTTCCCGATTCACTTCCCACCCGTTTACGTGCGCTTCCGTTTGTGATGAAGCAGCGCCGACAGATGCAGGTCGCATAATGTTGTTCCTTGTCCGCGCAAAAAGTGGTTGGACGCGAGATCTTTGGGACCTTGTGTCCCGAATGACAGCGGAGCAGCCAAAGGGAGATGTATCTTCCGCATATGCGTTGGGCAGTTTACCGAAGAAGGGTGTCCTTTTACGCGCATATGTCGATGGCCCATTCGGGAGTGCGAGGCGTACAAGGTGGGGGAATTATTCGACCGGGATTATCATTGCTGGTGGTTCGGGGGTGAGTTTCGGTCTGTCTGTTCTGCAGTACATGTGTATGTGCTTGGCAGGGAGGAACGGGAGACAGCTAGGAGGACGATGTGACTGGGGGCGCAAAGGTGTAGATCTGAAGCGTGTGCGGTTTATCTGGCTCGTCCGCGAATACTGTGAGTTTGTCAGCCGAACTGGAATGAGTCGAGCTAAGTTGGACTACGTCAGGTCACGTTCAATGGTGTGCATCCGTCATACGCCACTGTATGTCCATCGTTCCTTTGTCGACCCTTCAGGTGGACATTTATGTCACAAACTTCAAGCCTGTCCTTTTAAGACATCCTACTCTTTCTGTCCCTCCCCCTGCGCATCTAGAACTCGAGCCCACAAAAGACGACGAACTTCAACCCCCTCATCCGAATTTCGTTCGCGAGAATTCCGCACGTCTAGGTTCCGGGTCGACGGACTCCCTAGAAAGCCACGGAAGCTGCGAGAGTGACGTTGATCTCGGCTACTATCTAGGCGAATCTTCCGATGACGAGCCTACCGCGGACGAGATGGGTATCGTACACGAGACGAACATATTGGATCTCACTAACTTCGATGGTGACGTCGATGCGGTGGTACCTGGAGAAGCTCATTTTAGCCGCACATTGAAGAAAGAGGGGAAGCTTCGACGAATGAGATCCCATAAGCCCTTTTTCACGAAGGGGAAATCACTACACCCCCTAGCCAATGGCGAGGCTCAGACTCCTCGGCGCGCTCGAGAGCCACGTCAAGGCTACCCTGACCAGCATAAAGCACCTTCGCGACTGTCTCAAGTATCTCAACCACAGAAGATCCTGGCATCGATTACGCAACTGGTCGACGGGCAGCTTACTACTAGTTCACCCCTCCCTGAACGACCGAAATCGTCTTCGTCCGAGTCAGACCGGCACTCGGTGCTCTCCCGCCACTCAGAGTCATCACGCCATCCATACTTGCCGACGAAATTGGTATCTCCGTCTTCCGACTTTTTGCCGACTGGCAATCGAAGACCCCCATATTCTGTGAAAAGCTACGAGGATGTTGAGTCGGGATCCGGAAGGCTGAGGCCGGGTCAGCTCCCCCCCTTGAAAATGAATCTGCACTCTGATGAATCCCATTCGGCCGTTCTCTCAATCTTGGACGCCGAACTTGCGTTGCGGATTGACAAGCAAGAAGCGATCGATGTTAGTGTCGTTTCAGAGCATGCGAGACTTGGGAAGCCCAAGTTGGACAAGGTGATCGCCGACGAGGTGTTGACATCCAAGGGGGCTGTTGTCGTCGCATGTCAGTTGATTCCATTTTTTATCTCGAAAGGTCGGCGTGAAGCTAACGAGGGTATCATGTTTTAGGTTGCGGGCCCGCGTCTTTGAATGCGATGGTACGCAAGATCGTTGCCTCGCAGATCGACCCCAGGCGGGTGTGCAGAGGTGACATGCGTGGATTTATCACGCTCGTATCTGAAGAGTTTCAGTACTGACCTACACCACATTGGCCGTACTACACGGTCTGTTTCGCTCCTTTTTCTCGAAAAGCGCCTCGTTGGGACACATGTTTGTTTTGTGACAATGCGCATTTGGACGCTTTGCCATAGTAATACCCATTTGCACAGGACAGGACATCGGATTAGACTTTTAGACAATTTTAAGCAGACATTTTAAGTATGTCTGTCGTTTCGTAGGACTAGTCGTTGGCATCCTTGTCATCGTAGCGCTCGTGAGTCATTGCACTCCCAGCGAGACTACATTACGTTCGTCTTTTGGTTGGACTTGGCCCACGCGCCTTGTTTGAGCGTTTGGTCCCGGCTTCACTCACAGCCGCGTTACACACAATGGCGACAGGGGTTTCTTCGTCCTCGGAGGCTCAGGCTCATTTGCGAATCTTGACCCTCTTCTCAGCGCTCAGTCGGGTCCTCATCGCAGCACTCATCATATCGTCCTCACACCTGTTGACCTTGTTCGACAGCTCTCCACGACTCATCCTGAGCAGTTCATCGCACCCGTGGGCTTCTTCGTTGCTTCGTTGGGACGCGTTCCACTTTGCACTCGTTGCGCAGGAGGGATACGTGTATGAGCACGTATGGGCGTTCTTTCCAGCTCTTCCATTCATCATGCGCGCATCTGGGTACGTGCTCGTACGTGCGGGGCTCAGCCCACAAAGTGTGGCCGCCCCACTCCTCGGCGGCGCCATACTCGCTGCGATCTCCGATCCCACTCGGGTCCTCTACCGTCTCTCGCTCCACCATCTTCGTTCTCCATCCGCCGCGTTCCTGTCTGCCGCGCTTTCCCTGATACCGAGCAGCCTCGCTACCCTACGATTCGCGTCATATAGCGAACCGTTCTTCACGTACTGTTCGTACCGGGGTATGTGGGCTTGCGCGTGCGGGCGGTGGTTCCTTGCGTCAGTCTGGTTCGCACTCGCAAGCGCGCTCCGGTCTAATGGGATCTTTCTCACTGGGTTTATCGCGTGGGATATGCTCGTGGCACCGTATTTGTCCGGTCGGAAAGACGTTGTGAGTGTGTTTCTGCATTTTTTGTTGTTGGCGCAACAGTTAGCTCATATGGACCATGGCCACGTCACTCCCGCGTTCTAGCTCACGCCAGCTCGGGTACTGTGTTGTATCATCCTCGTCGGGATCCCGCTCGTCCCGTTCGTATACCATAACTACACGGGCCACGTCTACTTCTGCACCTCTGTGGGGCGTCCTGAGTGGTGCGACCAAGGGGGGCAATTCCCCTCGATATACGCGCACGTTCAGCGCCAGTATTGGAACGTCGGGTTTATGCGGTACTGGACGGTATCCAACGTGCCCAACTTCATTCTCGCGCTGCCGGTCTTGATGAACGTCTATGCATTCTGCGCGTTTTATCTCGTTCGGTTGAGGTGCACCTATCCTGTCCTCTTTCTCTCCGTCCGTCCCTCGCCTCGGGGGGACAAGGGGCGCGAGATGCCATCTTCGCTCTTCCTTGCGCCCTCGCTCCTCCCACACGTCCTCCACGCGCTTGCGTTCACGCTTCTGCTCACATTCAATGCACACGTCCAGATCGCGCTCAGGGTGTTGCCTTCACTCCCGGTGGTGCACTGGGCGGCGGCGCGGCTGCTCATCGAGCGTTCGAGGTGGGGTAAGGCGTGGGTTGCGTGGAGCGTTGTGTGGGGTGGGGTGAGTTGTGTATTGTGGGCAGTGTTCCTCCCTCCGGCGTGATGCATATCGGGCAGTCACCGACGGGGTCGACCGCTAGGCCGATGCTATTCGCCGAGTGTTTAAACAAGACGAGCCTAGTTATCCAAGATGAGTCTACAGCAGGCTGGTACTCTTAGGGACAATGAACGAGTCCGCTATCCTTTTTTTCTGGACAGCACCACCAGGGTCTTGTACGGGTACTCAAACATGCCCCTACTTTCGTCGACCCAAACCTTTCCGTCACCCTTGGTCACGATAGATTTGACGTCCTGGACGACTTTTTCCTTCTCGTCGGGCGGGAGGATGGAAATGTAACTCTTGCTGAGCGCACGGTTGATGGGAGTATTTTCCGATGCTTCAAGGTGGTACGCCCATTCCCTTTCTTCGGGGGGCTGGAAGTGCTTGTTGTAGGTCACTGTAGAGAAGGTTTGACGCCAGAGGCCCAAGCGGAATTGGGGCGTGCCCCTCTCGTGAATTTCTATGCGGTCACGTAGCTGAGCGACCCATTCTGCGGCATCTCTGAATGTCTGATCAGAAGACCGTCGTCACACAGATGTGTCGAACTACCTATCCTCCAAGTTCCAAATAAAGGCCACCACTCCATTTGGCTTTAGGATCCGGACGAACTCGGCACAGGCTTTGTCGTAATCAGGACACCAGTGGAATGCCTGGGCGACACCGTCGACACGTCAACATGGTCCGATGGGACGAACAACACGGGCTAGCGGACCTGTGCGATGACGACCAGGTCTGCCCAGCTGTTTTCAACGGATGGTACATGATCGAAAGTGCCGTCGTTCATGGTCACGGACTTGTGGCTGACTTGTTGCTCGAACACTTGGCGCATGCCGCTACTGGGTTCGATCGTCTTTAGGGAGGCGATCGTGATCTCGTCATCGTCGTCTGCCAGCAGGGCACGCGTGAACAAGCCCGTTCCAGCGCCGATCCTAGCCGCAGTTATAGCACAGTATGGGAACGCTCGACGGATGGGAGGGTTCGTATATACTTACTCGACAACGTTGAGCGGGGTTGCGACACCGGGGGCTCTTTTGATAAACCGAATGCTGTCTCGCGGATAAGAGGGCCGAGCTCTTCATGGGCCAGAGATAAGTCACGCTGGGAGGGGAAGAGGAGGGGCCATCTCGTGGCGGCCCTAGAGGATCCTCACCTGTCGTAGAGGTCATTTGTTCCGGCAGCAAATCCGGCCCGGGCAATGGCGTGTACCGTTGTGGACATGGTGCGCACTGGGAAGGAGGGACGTGTGGTGGTGCGAGCGAGCGAGCGGGTATACATGAGCTCTAGTTGCGGTAGATGTCCGCTGGTACAATGGATGAGTCACTTTGTTGGTCCAATAGCACGACATCCGGTTACTCAAAGAACACATCTCTATCTATTGGTGGTGTTTTTATATTTTTAACAGTGACTTATGAGCTACACAAATGCACTCCAGTGGGAGGTTGTTTCAGGGCCAGGCTGAAGTCGCATTTCCGAAATGGTCGTTGCCTACGACAAGGAAGGATAGATCATCTTTGTCCCCAGCAGCTGGAAAATTGAGCAACCATCTTGGTCGTGGCCTGATGGTTGGTTCATCAAGCTTGCCCACTGCCTTTTCTTTTGGCTCGGTGGGACTTCTTCACTTACAAGCTTTTGTCTTGCCTTCTCCTCAGCCATCCTCCTCTCTGCTTTCTCTGCTACCAGTTGAACATTCTGCAGTGTCTTCTCCTTATCAGCCCGCTGTCTTCTCTCTGCATCTTCCTCTGCCTCTCGCGCTTTTTGCAGTGACCTCTCTTCCTCTTTCTGTTACTTCTCCACCTCTTGTTCTAAAGATTTTGGGGCTGATTTGAATGGGCACGTGACTGTCTGTCAAGACACACGGACTATGTGCAAGTAAGTAAAAGTAAGTAGTACGAAAAGAAGAAAGTTCACCTCAGTTGTGTGCAAAGCAACAAGCAACGGACAGAGGAGCTCTGAACTAGATGGATACATTACATAAATAGTCCTAGTATCATATGATCAAAGCAATTGGCGGCATTTGTAGGCCTGCCAGACTGAAACAGAAAGGGATAAAAGATAAAGTACATATGTGTTTAGATTACCAAGCGCGCGCGCAGCCACAAACGCGGCCCGCTCTGTTCTTCGTCTGTATGCACGCGGTCTGCGGTGCCACAATTCCACAATGTACCTAGCCATATGGATTCTTCTTGTCATCATCTGGTGTGTGCATTCCATCCTATTCATTCAAATAAGTCTTAGTCTCACAACCCTATGTGTTGGACTGCAGGATACTTGTAGTTACTGTATATTAGGTAGGTAGGTAAATACTGACTTGCAGGATACTTGTTGTCACTAAGTATTCTAAGGTAACTAATAGTCCGATCCGATGTAGCCATTGGCTTATGTAATCAGTAGATCGTAGGTAATCAACATATTCCAACACTATGAACCCTGTCATTGCCTTATTCATAGGGTATGTTAGCACTCATATATAAAATGGATGTAATATGCACATTCACTTATATTCCTCATCAATGACACATTGTGGACTGCACATGGCATAGATGCCATCATGGATGCCAGAGCCTGCATAGTACCACACATGTGTTCTCCAGATGCCATTAGAGATTCCAGAGTCTACATAGCACCACACATATGCCACACCTTGCAATAGTATATATAGAGAGGCAACTTCCTGTTGAAATTTTATTCTATTTATTTCATTCCTCTTCACTCTTCTTTCTCCTTCGTCATTCCCTTCTTTCTGAGGCATATGCCGGACATTTCCTTACATAATCGCGTCGTCCTTTTGAGTGTGGACACTGCCATGTTGCATCTCAGTCTTTCATTTATTTGAAACTGAGGTAAGGCCACTATACATTTTGTTACATTCATTAGCTGAACAGTACCTACAAGGTCTACTTGTGTATAGGTTAGTTTAGGAGAATGTTCACAGTCTTTTATTTATTTGAAACTGAGGTCTACTTGTATATAGTGTGATATCCTCTAAATTACATCTCTCAAAAGATTATGAGCCCTGCAAGCCCCATTCCTTCTATTTCAGCTGCAGGCCCCTCCTTATTCCCATCCACCAATTTATCAACTACCTTCAAGTGTACCACATAGGCATCTAGCTGCCTGTATGATGTTCCATCTCTCAACAATGATGGTGCAAATTTTCAGACATGGAAATTCCACATTCAAACCATCCTAGATGTCAGAGGCCTCTGGAGAGTTGTTACTGGTGAAGAAAGTAAACCAGACATGGTAACATGTCCTATTGAGTGCCTAGAGTGGCTCAAGAAGGACAAGAGGGCCCATGCACAAATCACACTTATCTTAAAGGATGAATCCCTCAGTGGGGTACTCTATGCTGCAATAGCACAGATGGTCTGGAAAAAGCTAAGCAAGCACTACAAAGGAAGAGGAAAACAGTCAATTGCTTACCTGATCAATGAACTATTCCACAGTAACCTGTTGAATGACTCTCCCATGGAGACACAGTTAAACTTGATGTGACAAAAGGCCAACATACTGACTACTCTTGGTCAACCTCTTGATGACTCTCTCATTGCCATAGCCATGGTAATCTCCTTACCACCTTCCTACTTGACACTTCACACCATTCTCATGTTCACCAGTGACAAGCTATCAACAGACTGTGTCATTGCCCAAGTTCTCATTGAAAAATGAATCCAAAAGTCTGCAGCACAAGCTGTGTTGTTGGTCAAGGCCACAACAAAAACTAAGGCAAAGGGTAATGAGGCTAAGAAGTAGAGAAAGAAGCAAAAAGAAAAATGCTCTTACTGTGATCAACCAGGCCATTTTGTGGCAAAGTGCCAAAAGAAGAAAACTAATGAGGCAAATAAAAATTCCAGAGCCAAGGCAAATGAAAAACCTAAGGAAGGAGATAGTGAGCTAATGGCCTGGATCACTCAAACAGCTATGAGTGACTCTTCACCTCTTCTTTGACTCTTCATGGCACATAAAGATGTCCAAACCTTTTGAAAGAAATGGATTATTGATTCTGGGACATCTGCCCACATGAGCTCACAGTGAAATTGATTTAAGACCTACCATTCCTTTAGCTCCCTCCAATCCATTATCATTGGTAATGGATCTTCCATTTATGCATTTGGTGTTGGGCATATTGGTCTTGACCTGCAACTTGAAAATGGTCAAGTTAGTAAGATAATACTTTGTAATGTGTTTTACATATCTGCCCTGGATAGCAACCTCATGTCTGTTTCATGCCTTGCCAAGCATGGAATACAAGTGATCTTCAATAACACAACCTGCTACATTAAAAATGGAGATTAGTGAAATGGCAACTACTGTCCTATCTTGATACTTGAGACAACCTTGGTAAATGCTTCTAAACTGTCCTGGAAGACTGGTAGGGCTTTTATGCTAGTGGCCCCTAACTAGGTGAGTGAGAGAATAAATGAGACCTGGGCCCTTGTGTAAACTCTAGCCAGCAGCATTGAATAGTTCTGAAACGGATGACTATCCATTGCTCCTTGATACTCAAGTCTTCCTTGGTGGATGCTCCTGATCTTGTTCTTGATAACTGCTAGGGCTTTTGTGCTAGTGGCCCTTAACTAGGCGAGTAGAGAGAGGATGAGTTCTGGGCCCTTGTATAAACCCTAGCCAGCAGTACTGAGGAGATCAGACTGTATAACCAGCTGAGAGGTCAAGAGAGCAAGACTGAGGAAACCTCAGCTTGCACCCCCTGCCTTATATATTGTCAAGATCTGTGCACAGACCAAGTACAAAGGGTCTACCCTAATTAGTGCTATCTGTGGTCACCAATAGCTAAAGTAGCTCTTGCCTCTAAATAGATATATGAGTGAGAGAACATGGGGCGACAATGAGGAGTGAGGTAGTGGCCTCATGGATCAAGGGATTGGAATGAAAGAGGAACCACACCATGAGGATGTGGGAGAATGGAAGAGAGCACAGGTAGAGATCT
>JBBPJW010000265.1:0-39849 GCA_038088935.1 Pulveroboletus aff. viridisquamosus
ATTTTTATGGCCAGCTCTTTTGCATCTTGTTCGTTGGTTTATCTCGCTTTCCCGATTCCTTGACGGCGATTTCCCCGCGTTGTGAGTGCTGATTCTTTCCTTCTGTCCGCAGCATGCTGGAACAGCCTGAATTTCCTACTCTGGCGCGCGTCATGCGGGTTCGTCCCCCGGCGGATGAGACACCTGTCCCAGGTTTTTCATGGGAAGATTATGGAGACGTCGAAGAAAGTCTGCTCGTTGACGATGCCGATCAAGAAGACGAAGGGGAATGGGGCGTCGTCAGGAGTCGAAACCGTACCCGTGATTTCGTTCCCCTCTTCCCTTGGCACTTCTCACCGACATGAAAAAAATGAAAAAAAAAAAAAAAAAAAAAAAAAAAAAAAAAAAAAAACAGGGCCCTCCCAAACGACGACCATGACGACCATGACGACCATGACGACTTCCACGTCACGCGCTCCTGTGGCGCCATACACCTTAACCAAGAAGCAGCGACAGAACGCACGCAAGAGAGAGCTTGCTAAATCTGCCAAGGCGGAAGTAGAGCTGACACGATTAGAAGGACTTGCAAAGCACAAACGTGAGTTGGAGCGGCTCCGGATCATCGAACAATCCCAACAGGGCGGTGGAAAACGACGGAGCGGTGGTATGCAAGCTACGGTGGATAGCCAGGGCAAGTTGGTTTGGGAATGATGCTTAGGAAATTTCTGGAAATCAAGGCGGACGATTGTTGAGGCGCTCGTAAATTATCTACTACTCAGCATGAGACATGACTGGTGGATATTGTAGCTGTGACAGGACTGTCCCTGGTAATAGCGGTATGCTGGTTGCTCACAGAACAAAAACTGATGTTTTGACGAACGGAGCAGGGCTAAATCTGAGGTGTGGAAGGCTATGCAGAAAAAAATCATGCTCAAGTGCAAGCGAACTAGCGACGGAGTATTTGTGGGGATGGCGATGTATGAAGTGATAGGACCCACTCCATGCATGTCGACCGTTGTCGGACAGTACGTTTGGAGTAAAAACTTGCTGGCCGTCAGCGATCTGTGGAAGGACCGTGCCTTGCCTCCCTGCCTTCTCTCGCATCTCGGCCAGGACCAAGTCGCGGCAGACTTACGCTCGGTTCTCCATATCGTTCCCGGGATGGTCCGGGTAAGTGGAGAGGTATGGAAGGGCCGGATGACCCTTCCATGGCAACGTCCGACACGCTCGTCGCTGACGAATGTGGCTGTTCCACTGCCGCCGACGGGTGCCGCAGCGCAGGGTTGCCAGGCCTTTCGATTCGTCTCGAAGAACCGGGCGCAGACGCTCGCCCGGCGAGTTGAGCGTCTGCGCGTGGCAGTTTTTTGACTGCGTATCGGAGTTGTATGGTGATGTGATGGATGCGAGGGCGAGAGGTGACTGCCTTACTGCGGTTGGAGATTTGGTTTCGGATATGGTCGCGCGTCGAACGTCGCTTGATGTGCCACTGCCTCCAGGGTGAGGTTGAATGGAGGTGGTGACCGGGATGGTTCCTGATGTAACTAGGTGAGGGGAGTTTGACGGGTATTGTGGAGGCTTAGGCACAGGATCGGGTTGGTATGAAGACGATGGAGGCACAGCCGGTGTGTACAGCGCGGACCCAGTTGAAGGATGACCGGCGTGGTATGAAATGTTTTCGGACGATGGAATGCCCGACATATCGGAAGGGGTGGAGTACAACGGCACGTTGACAGCGGCAGGTGGGGCGGAAAAAATGCGCAAGACCATGGTTTCTAGGTGATCTAACCTAGCCTTGAGTTCGTCGTATTCCGCCCGACTACGGAATCTCAATTCATCGTATTCCGCCCGCGTGACATATTTGTCCCTGGGCCTGGATATGAGCGCCAGGGGTGAAGGGAGGTATCAGACTTGACATACACAGGCTCCAAAGTGCGCCACTGGCACTTGGATTGTTCACCGCGTCGAGTGCAGGGGCCACACGGCTGCGCTCTGGAAACTGGTTGAGTGGTCTTGAGACGTAGTAGAACTATGGGCACCGAACCTGTCGCACTTGATTTTCCGCCTTTTACACTCTACGGGAGCACACGAGAATGTGCAGGCATGTGGGTCCAGAAAGAGGAACCGGTTGACGTGCGCACGCATGGTAGGCGACCCAGGTCAAAAAGGATCAGCGCGAAACATGAAGAGGGCGAGACGCACCATTACAACTCAAGGCCTGACGCCGCCGTTTTTTCTTGGCGGGCCCAGGCTGCTCAGTTTCGCCCTCGGGCTCTGAATCGAGGCCTTCGCTTCGGGGATACATGCTGCTCTGGGGTGGGATCGGCTGGGTGGGATGAGGATCTGCCGATCCTGAAGCGCTAGCGTAGGCACTGGGGGGTGGGTAGCCATACGGTGGGGGACCCTGAGGTGGTGGATGAGGCTGGGTGGTGCCAGAGGGGGGGAGATAGGGGTGGAGCTGTCGTATGGATGGGAGAGAAGGCTGGTAGGTGGTGGATGGGGCGATGGGACGCGCCTGGGGGTCGGCCCCGGAAGGAGGCATTATGGGAGGGCGCCCAGGGACGGGGAGGTGCCTATCCGGGTCCATGGGGAGAGGTCAGCACGAGGGGGGGGAGGAGGTGGTGGACGAAGGCAGGGGGGGGTGGGGACACGAACCGGAAAGGCAGTCGGCGATGCAAGGGGACTCGGAGCGTCGGAGAGAGGGGTATATAAGCGAGGCGAAGTGGGTCGCTGCTCCAATGCTAACAAGAGCCCGGATGGCAGAGCCCGCTCGGGACTTGCAGGAGTGAAGAGCCGGGCTTGTGGTGAAATGACATTTCTGATCTGAGCTCACGTTCAGGTGCGAACAATAAAACCTTACCTTGGCAGGCATCCGGCGAACGGCAAGTTCCAGACAAGCCTCCGAGATGAATATATATATATATATATGTATGTGTATATTTCTTTTTTTCTTGTTTTCTTCCCGGGCCAGATGGGAGTTGGACACAGGCACGACGCTCAGTTCCGTAAGAAGATGTGGATTTGGCTTTTGCATGCACTGATCTTCGGTGAGATGAGTCCGCCTATCTCCGGAAAGAACGCGCTCCTCGTAGCGAGCTGCCCAGCGCCAGCCGACGAGTGGTTGTGGTGCGCGTCCTCCCCCCCGTGAGCTGCGGCACCACGTCGTCCCTGAACCGTCCTTTCCTGCCCGCCAGCGCTCCGCCTCTTGCACCCGCGAAGACCGGATGGCCCGCTGCATCCCGGATCATACACCATCCACACCCGCGACCAAGACCAGATATCAGATGTCGTCTTCTTCGCTTCCATCCCTGCCCTTGCCTTGCGGCGCCCACTTCCGCCTCCCCCATTTACTCTACCCTTTGGGCACATGACACGTAGCATCATATCACCAGGTGCGTCCAACATGAGGTGAACACATCTTTGATCATCTTCTCCGCTTCCAAATGCGATTTTCCGCCATGGTGCCAGTTGCCGTCCATTCAGTCGTTTATAAGTACGGTAACCATAGGCACATCCCAGACGCGTTGCGATAATATCCGACCCATGTCGACCACGCTTTCCCTTGCCTCTTCTGAGCCCACCTGCCCGCCGTCCTACCTCATCGATACCGCTACTTTTAGTTCCTAATAGTAGATCGCTTCCTCGGCCGGTGACAACGCCCAACTGCGCCAGCCCATATCCTAAACCTTGACCCATCATTACATCTTCGGCCCGCAGCCTCTTTTCTCTCGCCGGCACACCCACCGGAAAGCGCTTCACAGGTTACGTGCTCGTTTTCCCGTCGTAGCTCCCCACTCGTGAAATAAATCACACCGTGCCACGCGCTTGACAGCTTGCACATGGTCCTCCCCCTGCCAACCATGTACTCGTCAACGCCCACTATCCCTGCCAAGATTATCCTCTGTTGCTCGTCGCTTCTCCGCAAACGCCTATCAATGTTAGACAACGAAGTCGCTAATGCTCTCGATACCGTAATCTCCGTTTTTGAAGCGCACGACAAAGATCCCAGTCAAGGGATACAGGATCGTGTCACCATCCGCACACCAACTGGCCCATTGCGTTGTGTCCAGCGGTTCCCCACACACCGATTACGTTGCTTGTTCGGCTCAAAACTAGGTTTATCCCTGATTCGGTCATGCCTTCATCCCGGACCGCTCGACCACCCCACCCGACTTACCTCGACAAGCTTCTTTCGCCAGCGAGCATTCGATAACGTCTTTTCATTCGCTCAATCCTTGGTTGCTTTAATTTACTGACGACCCTGGCGCACGCCATAGTCACGAAAGCTTCCCAAGTTCTTCTATTGCCGCCATGGAGATACAACCTAGTGTACAATGAAATTCTGGCCAATCGATGCTTCATCGTGCGTCGCCACTGTCCCTGAGCGATATGACACCGAGGAAACGCTTATTCCCACCATGTTCGTACTTTTCATGTTCGAAGGAAAAAAAAACTTTTTGTCACAAGCTGTGGTGGGTAGCGGGCATGCATTTCCAGCGTGTATCACCCAACGCGTGCTGTGCGTCTAATTGTATTCTTATCCCCTTTCCGCAGCGTGTTTCCGATCGTAACAGCTGGATCTCGCCAAATAGCGTTTGATACCCGTCACACTCGTCCACAGCTTGTCCGACAGAGCCGGGGGGCACGATGAACCAAACTGATCACGATCAGCGGTACAATGGCTGGGACGAGAAACTCGAACGGCAAGAGTGAAACTGGGCGCAACTGGATCCGAGCGCGATGACCTCAACCTGCACTTCTGCCAGGACAAGCGACCGGTACTTCCAGCAGCTCGGCAGTCGTTTGCTTTTCGCTCACCTCGGACCGGTCGTCTGCGCAAAGTTCAAGTCCGTTTATCGTATCACGTCATTCATATACCCACCAAGTGAAACGCACAGCACGTCCTGCTGACTTGTGCACCCATCGGTCAGCTGGATATATCGCATAAGGACGGTGTTATCGTTCATACAGGTGCGTCGATTAAGCGCATCAACTCCGATGAAGGCGGAGTTCGCGCAGATGATGTTTGACACGGCGACACCACGTCGTGTACCATCGTTGACATGAACGGGTCTACCGCTCGTTTGCGGGGCTTGCGATCGTTCATCGGGGAAAAGGATGAAATTGACCGAATCCATTTCTGCATCCCGGTCGTAGCACTGCCGGTGACCCTTATCAAGAACCGTCTGCGTAGGGTTTAGCTCCTCTCCGCCGAACAATCAGACGACGCCAAGAAATGGAGTGGGGCCACCATCACCCCGAGGCGCATCCTACCCTTAATCGGTGCGCCTCGCTATGTTCCGGCTTATAGAGCTCAAAAAATCAGGGCCGCCGACATGAACACTATCTTGCAGCGTTCCGTAGAAGTTATACTCGGCCAATGCTATACCCGTCGCCCATATCCGCTGCCATCCGTTTTTGAAGTGCTCTTATCTGATCCACGAGGTTCACAGCACCATCCGCATTGATGAACGTCCTCGAGAAATTTGCAAATCGAACCTCGCTGCAAATTCAACGAAGCTGGGGGGAGATACAGCGATTTGTGTCCGCAGCACCAACCCTCGGCTTGTGTAGGACGGCCAGTTTGGGTTTGCCTTCCGGCCGTGCAGACTCCATCTGAGCATACATAGCAATACCAAGCGGACATCACCAACTCTTTTTGGTACGTCCAGGCCAGTGGCCAGTCCATGGTGACAACAAAGCTAAGTCAGCGGGCGGAGATGAGTCCTCATACTCCGGCATTTGATGAGATAGCTGACCAATGCGAGCGCAAGGGTCGCTCCGGTTAAGTCCTCCTCAATGTAGGTGTCAACTCGACTAATTCCGAGTTCGTTCGCAAGGTACGTGTACCCTACCAGTGCACCGAGCAGAGCCGCGGGAAAGGGTGTCCTACTCGCTGCGGCGCAGCACCAGAGAGCAGATACTCGATCTGCCACGTCCACCTGGACTGCAGGCAAGTCTGCATCAAGGCCCTGGGTCTGTCAGAGACGAACCACCATCCAAGCCACAGGAAAACTCGCTCGTCGCCTCGTAGTTGTGCACTCGACAAAGTCATTCCATTCCTCTGTCAATCCTGTAGTTGGGATTACAGACGGGAAGGTCTCCCCGTTGAGGATCTCACCGTGAAGTAGTTCCAGCATGGGCTTCGTTCGCAGTGCTTTAATGCCAGGTCGAGCATGGTGCATCAAACTCTGGGGGGGACGATCGGTTCTCAGAGCTGGGTGTCTAATATCCGCTTTGCGGTTCACCTATAGTGGGCGAGCCGCCACGGCGGACGAGCCGAGCCTGTGGACCGCAGTATAGACGGTCACGACAGCCGTGGATCGCCACGTACTAGGAAGGGAGAACAGAAACCAAACGGAGGGTGATCGAGGTTGCTCGTAACCAGTGGATAGGTTAGATGAATTGGGTGAAAAGGAACCGTGGCGTACCACGTCCGTTCTTCACCATGAACTAACCGCACGCCGATGAGTGATGACCCATCGAGGGGACCTCGTCGTTCACGCACCCATTGTTTGTGGGGACCGGTGAAGCCTGAGAAGGCCCATGCAGCAATCTACGATGCTTATCGATGTCCTGGGGAACGAGGCTGTTTTGTGTTTGAGTTCAGTAACCGCGGTGCGCTGTCAGCGTCCTGCCAGATTGACATATTCGGGTGTCGTTTCAGGGGAACCTGATTGATGTGCACCTGTCGCTGTGCCTGCTTCGTTCAAGGGCAAAACCTACGCGTAGGACGATGTTGCCAAATCTTCTGACGGGAATAGTGAAGACCTACAAGTCCTAGGCTAATATATTGTCCTTTATGATAGGAAATAAAACAAAAAAAGAACGCGGCGAAGAAAGTATCCGTCCTCTCACCCGGCTCGGTCTATGTGGGACGATAAAAGATCGACAGCCCGCCCCGATAATCAGGGAAGAAGACGCTGAAGAATTTAACATCCTCCATCTGGCTGCTTTTCGTGGAACGTGTCACAGCGGTAATAAGTAGAACAGCCAATATAAATCCCCCATGTGGTAACCAAGACGCGCCGTGTAAGCCACTTTCTTGCGCAAGTGCTCCGTGTCCAAAGAAATCAAGTGCATCCAGGCAGAATGCGGATCGCAACGAGAAGGGAACAGCTCCGTGGGTGCGTGGGCATGAGGCCCCACATCGCGATGAGTGTCAGATTCTATACCAGAGATGAAAGGAGCCAGGCTTGCGCGTGCAAACCGCCGCGACCTTCCGACAGCGTGGACGCGCCTGTGCCTTCTGGGGGTCTGATGCGAGGCGCCATCGTTAACGGCCTTGGGAGTCGACCTCGGGTGGATTATGAAGCAATAGAACGGAAATCCTTCCGTCCGACAACAAGCGAGGCGGAACGGAAAAGCACACCCGGGACGGGCCCCTCCCGTCACGAGCTCCGGCAGCGTGTCCCTCGCCCGCTGTTCCGTCCGTAGAAGCTATTTCTCATGGAGGAGCTCGGAACTACGCACAGGTACATCGCCCTGAGCAACACAACCAAGGGTGAATGGCGGCATCAGAACACATCTGACCCTGGATATACCCAGCCCAATGTGAATGATGAATGATCGGAGGGGGGGTAACGACTCGCCTCATTCGCCGGTTGCCCGGGGATGCCAACAACGATGTCGTCGTGCCAGCCACCAAACTATAGCTGCGCCAATGACTTACGGCTGCTTATGACCGACTCCCAGCACCACAGAGTTTCCGAGATCAACGCGAGCCCGTCGCGTACGTCAATGCACAACCTAGTCACCTCGCGTCACAGCCCAGCTGGACCACGGTCACCCGTCCAATGTCTTATTACCAACTTACTTGCATCGCTTCAGAGGACGCAAGACATCATGTTTGTATCAAGAGCTGATTGGCCGCTCAATCAGTTGCAGGTTAAAGACAAACGGCATGCCCAGCTCCCGTGCTCTCCTTCTTCTCGATGCGTGGCATGGCCGCCGTCTGGGTCACCGTCGAGGCTACACACGCCTGCCGTCGCCGGTTCCAGTTCGAGGTTTGACTGTGGGGGAACTTGCGTTCTTTTGTTTCCTAGTTTTATACTCTTGCCGACGGCCCTGGTCCGTGCGCGTGAACATGAGGGACATTTTTACGACGGTTGACGCGCGCTTTCTTGTCCCGTCGAAAGTTGCACCTGGCTGGCTGATATTTGGGATTCTCCTTGGTCACCGACTGGCAGTCCTACTGGAGAATCTTGAACTAGAATGTCCAGGGAGATCGACCTCTTTCACCCAAGATCGCCCCGACACCCAGGAGGTTGGTGGCGGCCCGTTTGAAAGAGATATTCCGTTCCCTGTCGCGTCGTTGGACTAAACCGCAGGAGGGATGGACCACAATGATATCAATAAACAATCTCTGATTGGTCCATTCTATGCTCCAATACCTGGTTGCGGCCTCGAAGAAAGGTCTTGGGCTCGAGATACGATGCAGCGTAGTAACAGATACAGGGCAATCCATGTCAATGCTCACTAACAAACACAGCAGCCATTCCCATCCCAGAACCCACACACATGCTCGTCACAAATATTCTCTCGTTCCTCTGCTTAGCAATGTTCAAGCCAGTGGCAATTTGCCGTGCTCCAGCTACAATTACGGAAGAATGAACGAGACTGGATAGACCATGACAAGTAGAATGAGAGCGACGTACTACAGCCAAGAGGATGCCCCATGGCAATGGCACCACCATTCACGTTTACCTTACCGAATGGAACACCAATCTTATCGACACAGTAGACGGCCTGTGATGCAAAAGCTTCGTTGATCTCGTAAAAGTCCACGTCATCCTTGGAGAGTCCGGTCTTCTCCAAAACTTTAGGAATCGCGTAGGCAGGACCCACGCCCATGATCCGAGGTGGAACGCCGACGACCGCAGCAACAACGTATTTGCCAACGATGGGAAGGCCAAGCCGTTTAGCAACCGAACGCCGAGCGAGAACGACTGCTGCAGCACCGTCCGAGATTTGTGATGCATTCCCTGAAAGGCATTGAGTTGAGCTACAAATCTAGACAGAGGCTATGCGACGTTGGCATACCGGCATGGGTCGAACCATCCTCCCTAAACGAAGGCTTGAGTTTCGAGAGGCTTTCGGCTGTGACGCCATCGCGGATACCGTCGTCGGCATCTACGACGACCTCGATGGCTTTCTCGGTCTTGGGGTCGATCACTTGAACCTTGAGGGATACAATTTCGTCCTTGAACCTGCCAGCCTTTTGCGCTGCTGCAGCCTTCTGGAATGACTCCGCAGCAAATCTATCTTGTGTCTGCCGAGAAACGCCAAAGTCGGCGGCGACATTCTCGGAGGTGATACCCATGGGAATAAGGCAGTCTTCCGATTCCTGATTGGCGAGGACAGATGGAGACCATCCATCAGGAAGCGATCCACCGCCCCATCCGAACGACATGGACTCAACGCCTGCCCCTGATAGCCAACCGACATAAGTGCCGGGGGCCGAACATGCGAGCAAGCTTACCAATCCCAATGTCAATCTGGCCGGCCAATATTTCGTTGGCGATTTGATTCACAGCGGTGAGGCCAGACGAACATTGTCGGTTGACGGTGTTGACTGGGGTAGTATTGGGGATCCCAGAGTGTAGGGCGGCCATTCGGGCTGCGCTGGCACCACCACCAGGCGGAAGGACATTACCCACAGCAATACCCTCAATGAGGGCTGGATTTACACGTGCCTTGCTGTATGCTGCGCGTAATACACCGGACAAGAGTTCTTCCGGCCGTGTGTCCTTGAAGCCGCCCTTTCTTCCCTATAGAAATGATGTGAGCGCAATGATTAGCTGCACCGGCGGGTGATGGCACCTTGGTCATCGCAGTCCGAACTGCAGCAAGAATTACGACGTCGTTATCATGCCTTGAAAGAAGTCTTGTTTTTGCGCCGGACATGTTGATTGGTGTGGGTGTTCAAGGTCAAGTCAAGGTGAGAGCAGGAAATCGAACGCGCTAGCAAGCCAGAGGTTGTTATACGTTGCATGAACAGTTCACGTGTTTTTGCGGACAGAGCCGGCCAACTCCGGACTGTTCCACATGCCCGAATGACCGTGATTGCATTGTCGCAGTTGGGAGGAACGCCCGACTTGCTCGACGGTGGCCGTCCAAGAATTCAAGTTCGTATACGACGGGACCCATGACGGCCTCCGGCACCCCTAGTCCCCGCAATATCACCATTTTCTTCTCGCAAACTGAACTGCTGTCCGTCCTTCTAGGAAATCATTGTACATGCTACGGTTGCAGCACGAGACGTCATCCCACTGAAATCCGACGGAATTGTCTTCTCTCTCGATGGCACGGACATCGTCATCGTCATCTTCGTCCGGTGCGACTACGGTGGCTTCGCGTGTGCTATTGAATACATCTGAAAGGGCCACGAGGTCAGGGTTTTTGACAGGATTCCCCCGGCTCAGTGTCCCCGATGAGTGATCATTAAATGTAACTGGTTTAAACGAAACGCGTTTTTCACTTGAGGTAAATGAAGAAGATGTGCGTCCCTCCTCAAGGTTCGTATTCTGTGCAATTGAACTATTTTATGAATCAGGTCATCGGCCTTGGGCCAAACGCCGGTTGAATCGTGCGACGGTGGGACTCTCATGATCCATGTTCATTAATGTGATACGACAGCCACTGATCTGAAGCTCTCTATCGTCCCTTCTAGAATTTTGTCTATTTGTCGCTATGTTGATGCGCTCATTTGCACAATTATTTGGGCAAGGTCGTTTGTGATCAGCTGCTTCCCTTGCCGCTATGGGAGCCTTACGGCCATGTCGGACATCGTGCGGAGATTCACCAGGTCATAAATGTACGCTATATCAACTAGCGTTGAAATTTACGTTAACCACAATCGATGGGTACATATCTCGAACAATGACGGGAAAACATGTTTGGGGTTAGTTGCCACTGACGGCGTTAAGAGTTGAGTGAGACACTGCGATTCGGTGCGTTTGTCCCCATTTTATTTATTGATATATAATTATTATCACATGTGTTGATATTGGCTATGTCCTTACGGACACGCAGCCTTCCGCACACGTTTTGGTGCCGAAGAACAAGGGGATAAGTACCCCTTGAGACTACCCATGTAAGCCAATGACTATTCTTATGGACGAATGAGTGAGGATGACACGTTTATTGTGACGAACCACGCAGAATGAACGCTTCCCCAGCCTAGATTCACGCGACGAAAGTGTCCTGGGCACCACCCGAAAGCGAGGAAAAATTCTTTGTGCCTCTTCAATGAACAGGACCTCACCGAGCAGACGACTTTGAAATCTCCGGTTCATAGCCGTACCCCGGTAAAATGGAAGACGTTCTCAAACTTGAAGCTGTCAAGTTGTTGACGGATGGGACCCTCGATATGCAGCCATTGTGTCCAAGGCACTTTTTTCATGGACTGAAAGCTCACTATTCATGATGCTCATCCGACGTGGTTCAGCAGAACGGCACGGATTATGTTTATGGTGAGGTGGTCCATCCACTCTTACCGCGAGTATGGACCCATTATCGGACATTGTGTGACTGATGTGTTTCACAATTGAGCACGAGGGAGGCTCCCAAACAGTGGGAGTGACACAACAAGGGCAACGAGTCGGCGAACATTCCTAATGTGAGATCATGGCGGCATACGTGAGGTGGGTCGTCCACTCATTCCACCATCCTTCCTGCTACGGTATACCGGTTCATTGTAGAAAATGCTACATTGAAAATACGTAGGGTTGGTCCGATATCTTAGGGCAAGTTTCTGACTTCCATGCCAACCAAAATGGAAGATCGTAGGCGCATTCAACCTCAGAATGCGTGGGCCTGCACACATTATAAATTTTCTGTTGCACCTTGCTGCTGACTTGACATGTGTGTTTCGTCAGGTATTAACACATCGGACATACTTGACTTGTAGCAGAGAAAGCCAACGAGTGTCGTCAGCCAAACTTGCGCATCGGATGGTTACTCGCCCTTAATGAGTTACTTGGGAATTATGTTTTCAAGCGCAATATTAAAAATACAAAAATACAGCACTTCATTTCCATCATTCTACACACCCAGAAAAGATACCACAGGCGATGGTTCCTAATGCAACCATACGAGGCCAAAAGCTTCATAGTAGTATTGAAGGAGACAAAATCTCTTGAAAGTATGAGGCATTCAACCCCCACGTCCAAAAGATCTAGCTGATGGACTGCGGCTGCAGCACCTGGATGACATCAGTTAACGTGTGGGGGTCTCCACACAAAGTACTAGGACAGGGTGAGCTCGTATAATGGATCATTGAGGACAGTATAGGACAGATTGTCACGCTCGATTCTATTCAGCCTACTCCTCGTCGATGGTACTCGGACGTTCTGGCATCCACAGACGGACCTCTGATGTTATTAAAAATGGCGCTCTTCGGCTCTGTGGAATCAATAGATGAGGATTAGGTACGGTAAGTTGTTCTTGATCCATACACTATTGCCGAGAAGTATAAGAGTTGTTAAAGCCTTGGGAATCGATTTCTGAAATTTCTTCATCGAAAAGGGAACAAGCGCAGTCAGAGTTTGTACGCTGCGTCACGCAAAGTTGACCGGTCGGCGTTTCGTGTCCATGGCAGTTTTGACCCTCTAGTGTTCCCAGCCACTTTTACTCTTGGACCTGATCGCGGAGGTCAAACGATCCCTTGTGAACAAGACACTTATCAATGCTATCAACCGACTTACTAGCAAGCTTGCATCAACACCCCTTCGGACACTGATAAATTTTTTGGTCTGCGGTTTGGGTTAAATTGTTCACATCTAGAGCCCTGTTTAGTGCTTTGTGCGGCCGTGGGTGAGTTGGTGGGGTTGTTCCCATTGGTTTTTCGTGTTGAGACACCAGGGGGTTTATGGACACTCGAGAAGGAGAAAAATATCGAGCCCCATTAAGCTTCGGGCCCCTTCTCATCGTCCCCGATCGGCATGAAAATGCAACGATACTTCTCAAGTCCGAGCGCGCACCCGGTGATTGACATCAAGACTGACATCATCATCGTTTGCGCCTGATCACGGACTTTGGTATATGCCATCGAGTGTAGTCGACTCGCAAAGTTTCACGAGATGGACCACCTGAATTGCATACTAGCATGCTTTCATTTGCTTCTCATTTCCTCACATTAAAGGGTATGGGACCTTGCGTATCCCGTTCCGCTGAACTTACTTTGGGCGATGTTGGTTGCAACTTTGGACGATTTGGTGCCAGCCGCGCGCGCTGGAATCGGTCTAATACGGACGTTGAATCTAGGGCCGAACATAGACCCGTGTTTTGTGTTGAACTCGGACGAACATTCATATCCGGTCTCTTTGTGGACGTACTGCTTCCAGTCTTAACAAGGCCCGGCAAACTCATTCGCTTCCAACGTATTACATGACCGTTACTTGGTGTATATAATCAAGAGCGATACCATATGGACACCGTACAGATGTTCAGTGAAGCGTTATACGTTCGCGTGCAGTTATCCAGTGCCCAAATCAATCGCGGAAGAGGTTGCATCCTCCTGAGGAGATGAAGAACGTAGGGTTGGAGGTGACTGTCGTAATCGTGAAGCGGCCCTAGTGCTTGCCAGACAGACGTAGGGTGCGCCAACATGTGCCGGGGAGACCCTACATAATGATGATATTGTAAACAAAATATCTAGACCGAATCAGAGTTATACTTACACACCGCCAACATCTGGGGTGGCCTCGATGCTTTCGAACGAGGATAGACAGGATCCTTGGGAAGCTATTTGGGATTGGTCAGCACCTAGTGAAAGCAACAGCCATGCCGCCGGGCTTACTTCGCCCAGGCCAAGGTGTGTACAAGTTGCCCTCCAGTCAAAACGGGAGGCCAATCCGTGGGTGGTGTGGTCACTCGGGAACACACGTGAGGCGTTTGGCAGTTTTTAGCCTAGCCACGGCATTTGTCCAACGAGAGATGACATGCCGTTCTTGGGCAACGGCTGACCACTTTCTAGGGAAATAAGCAAACCTTGAAGTTAGTTGTGTCGGAGACCAGACCGACACTTACATTCGGTTTCTACAAATTTCCTTTTTTGGTCCACCGTTACATTGACAGAACGGCTCCTTCCCGCTCCCTCCAGTCCAATGCCATTGACTGGAGGTGAGCCCACACTCACTACTTACAATAGATACACCATACACATCTCATGTACAGGCTAATTGCCTAAACCTACAGGTACATGAATATATCAGTCCAAGACCATTGACTAGAGGCTAATTGCCTAAACCTACAGACTTGCATATCTTTCTAACAAGTTGACGCTAGAATCCACGCCGTGCTGCCATTCCAGCATGACATGGCATGGACCCCCGAGAGTGATGCTACTCTGCGGTCGTTCACCATATGTTTTCTCAGGCCACATCCGAAGAAATGCCTTACCTTGTCCAGTGTCGTCGAGGCCCAAATGCAGGATGGCGTTTCACATGACGGAGAGTATTATGTTAGCCGTCGCCTTGACTTGTGGGACAACGCTCTGTCTCGCTGGCGGTCAAGTTCTCGACCATGGAGTTCGCGTGGCTCTTTGGATAATACGTGCGGTGTGAGCTGTGCAGCGTGTATCGAAGAGTGACAGTAGCAGTCGTCTATTCGCGACAAACTGCATTTGTGGTATGATGTTTGGCTTGGCTGACTGCAGGCAGGGGCGGTTTGATGAGGTGAGGTAAAGTAGGGTGTAGCGTGATACGATACAGTAAAGGGTAAAATGAAGGGGAGATAAGTTGGCTTGGTAGGGTGGGGTTTCGTTCACCAAGTTATTGTGGGGAAAATCGAGCCAGAAGGCTATCAGTTGCCCCACGTCCTCGACTACTTGAAATCATTTCCAATTGTCGTGGTCCATTTATACTCCGAGCAGCCTAGCGTGGGTATTACCCCGAGGCGCTAGGATCCAATCAGGCCCCTGGCAGACATGAGAGGCGAACAAGTTGGTAGACTCTAGAGTCTTTTGTTCGCGTCCTCCTGCCATCAGGCGTAATGACATATCTTCCTTGAGGTCCTGTTCGCCAAAGGAACGGAATGTCAAGGTTAGGTACAGATCCCTAGCTCTGTTTGCGAACGGCAGGTGCCACGAGAGATTGGCTACTTTGTGCAAGACGAAATGAAGACCATGCTCGACTCATGCTAGAATAGGACACGCTTACCACCCGAAGGGCAATCAACGCAGCGTGGGGTATTAGTGACGTGTTTGCCTTTAAATGAACCCTTGGCGGCCGATGGACGGGCATTGGTTCATTGTCCGTCCCATCGCGCGAAAAAAAAACGACATGCGTGCTATTAGAAACGTCAATGTCTGACCCCACAGCCGCACTCCGAAAGGGTTGGAACATCACCGACCAGTCTCTCGGAAATAGACGCGCGCGCGCGAGCACCTTGACGATGGCAGACAGTTCTGTACCTTCCGAAGTCGCCCATGCGATTATTGTCGGGGCAGGCTATGCTGGTTTGGGGTGTGCCATTGAATGCAAGCGGAAAGGGCACAGCGTCGTGGTGCTGGAGAAAGTCAAGACATTCGGGTTAGTCGGTAAGATGCATCTGTTAGACGGAAATATCCCAGGTCGTTGATGCAGTGGTCGTCGTACACGGACAGGTGACGTGCGTCTTCTGACTGCCTCTTTTCTTCCATATGGCGTGTTAGTTCTTTCGGTGCGATTGACATATGCTTACATGTAATGCTGTGATCAGATTATCGGTCTTGGTGCGAACGTTGGTCGTATCCTCGCTCGCTGGGGCCTTCACGATGAGTACGTGCCTACAGCATCGAGGCGTTCGACTGACGAGCCTTTGATAGGCTATGGAAGGTCGGTGCACCCGCTTCGGAACTTCGATTACATGATTGCCTGGGTAGTCTCATCCGAGCGCAATCCCTGCCCTCACCTATGTTCGGCGGTCATACCTATGCAGGTCATCGCGCGCTCATTCACGACATCCTCTTTCGTCATGCAGTGTCACTAGGAATAGACGTCCGCATGGGACAAGAAGTCGTTGACTATTGGGAGGACAATGAGGGACAGATGGCAGGTGTCGTCTTGCGCTCAGGCGAAAGACTGCAGGCAGACTTGGTCGTTGCTGCGGACGGCGTCAAGAGCCGTGCGCGCCAATATGTGCTAGTGGGTCATCTTACTATTCCGTGTTTCAAGGCAAATCGCATGACGCGACGCACTCTCGACAGGGCTATTACGATCAACCCCACTCGTCTGGGTATGCGGTTTATCGAGCATGGTTTGATGCCAACGAACGTGGGGTGGATACCGATCCGCTCACGGATTTTCTTTGCAAAGACGGAAATGTACTCTATGGATGGATTGGTAAGTCATGCGCGTCGTTGACGTCCCAGACTCGAGCCTAGACATACCCTAGGAAAAGATGTTCATCTTCTTGCTTCATCCTCCAGCGGAGGGAAATCGATATCGTGGGTGATTACACACAAGTGGGGACTGCTTCGTGCATGTCTCTTTCTGGTGCTGATGGTACATAGAGATACTGAGTACGTCGAGGGTATCTGGTCCTTACCTGGGCGAATCGAAGACGTGTTGGAGATTGTAAAGGGATGGGACCCACGATGTGCTGCAGTGATCTGCAAGGCTCCATCCTGTGTGGATTGGAAGCTTATCGTTCATGATCCGCTACCAAACTGGGTCAGCAGAGGTGGACGGGTCATGCTGATTGGGGATGCTGCTCACCCATTCCTCCCGTGAGTGTTGCTTGGATACCTGCTCGGCGTTTCGTTTATCGCGACTCGATTGGACGATAAGGACGAGTACACAGGGCGCATCCCAGGCCATCGAAGACGGCGTTACTCTTGCTGTGGCACTCAAGATGGCAGGCAAGGACAAGGTTCCTCTGGCCGTCAGGGCATGGGAAGCAATTCGGTAGGATTTGTCTACCTTGTATCACTCATACACGACTGACAGAGGCTCCGTGACGGGCTATACGCAGATACGAACGTGTATGCAAGGTGCAGCGAATGGGAGAGACAACACGGGACAAATGGCATCGTGCAGAGACCAGCAACGAGAGCGGAGAGGGACCCAACCTGCCAATGCCAGAATGGCTGCTGGCATTTGATGCGGAAGCACATTCCTATTCGGTCTTTGACGAGACAGCGCGGGATATTGTTCAGAATGGGTACCGGCTGCCTTCAGAGAAGGTCGGGCGTACAGCGGCTTGATGAGACGGATTTGTGGCAATAGCGGAGCCAATGTGCTGTTGAGGACGCACAGAGGTTCATGATGGGATACGTAGCAACGGTGTACCATGGATGACATGTACCTTCTCACTGGACGGTGGACCTGCGGGGCCAGTTCCGATCAGCGTCTGCCAACGAGTGATTTATGCTGATGGGGCCGTCAAACAGCGAGGCAAGAGCAACAATAGACGACTCTGGAAGGACTCGCAGCGGCGTGTCGATGAACAGGACGTACGACTGCCAATGTACAAGAGACGAACGAGGGTTGGTCGTAGGGTGGGAAGGAGTAGGGCTTGTTGTTGCCCTTCCTCTGACTGGGTCTCGTGTGTTTTCTTGAACCCGTCCGCGCTCGTTCTGACGGTCAGCTGGGGCAATAACCCTTCCCCCGAGAACGCACCGTTTTGACAGTCTTCCGGGAACGACGAGCCATGGTCCGCGTCTTCTCCAAGAGAACTGTCGATAAATGGGTCGGTGGAATGAAAGGTCCGCCCCTCTAAACGAACTAAAACGCGTGCTTCCAGCTCGGTCTCGCCAGGATGCATCATGGGTCGGAGGGTGCCGCTGATGGGTTGAAGATTGGGAAACGCATCCATGGATCAGGACAAGCAAGGCCGTTCATCCCATCCGAATGCAAATTTACTGGGTTCATCCTGTCATCAAACTGCCGTCCTGCCGCTGCCTTTATATCCCCGAACGCTCGTCTGTTCGTCCCCTCTTTTTGTTCTTCGTACCACTTTTCGGGCCACCCCGGTCCTCACGAAGCCTCTCCGGCGTGGGTCTGGTGCGGAACCACGAACACCGGTACAGAATTCGAGGCCCCCAGGTCCGGGGATGGCCCATTGCCCAACACATTCCGCAATGGCGCCCGACAGTGCAGCCGGTGGTCTGGGCGAGGGCGAGAAAAGAGCACGTAAATACGGATCCGGCAAGGACAGACCACGCCCAGATCCAGTCTGATGAAGCACCAGGACTCATTTGCGACGGTCGTCCGCTCTCATGGCAGGTCATATGGGGGCTCGCTGCTCGCCGTGGCATTCGGGAGCGTCCGGGTCAGCAGCGTTTCGTACCCCCCATGCGCCCGATCATCTCCTGACCCCTTCAGCGTCTTGCACCGGCACCTCTTGGTCGTGCGTGGCTTGGTTGCTATCAGAAACTGCAGCCGCGATAGAGCCTCCTTGCAGATCCGGATTCTGACGATTGTCGACGGTATCAGTTACCCTAGATCCTGGGTATGACCCTGACCCGTCCGGCGTCCATTCTTCTCACCTCAAACGCGCGCGCAGTGTTCCCTGGGAAGGAGCTGGAAAAGGAGCATACTTCCATGCTGGTCCGTGCCAACTCGAGAGACCCGTTCGAGGTCTGCGGCCATAGAGAGATGGTTATGACATGCTCTAGCCATCCTGTATGTCCTTGTCATTGGTGTCCGCCTCCGCTGGCCGAAACGTCACCCGCATGCTTTTTCGTAGGACCCCCACGTACTTTGAACGATCTCGTGCCACGCCCTGCCACTCGTCTCCTATTTCACAGCGCCATTCCCTTGCATGGGGATCAGCCCGTGAAAATGGAGATACGCGGATCGATAAGCTACAGCATGATTCGGGTCCCCATCTCCCACCCTCCCCCTTTGCTCTGCGAGACACTTTTGAAATCGACCCACCGTGACACGCCAGGGACATTTTTGTACAGCATGGCACGCATAAGGAGCCGTGGGGTGCCCACTCTGCGTTGCTTGGCCTCTGGTTGGAGCACCTGGATCCCATGCCTGGATCTGTGATGCTGCCTCTCGGCCTGGTGATCACACGGCCATCTGGACCGTTGATTATGATATAGTGGTGACCGAGGGGAAGCGGGGGGGGTGCTTCGACCACACAAGGCGAGATGCATTTTTTAATAAGAAGAAAAGAAAAAGAAAAAAAAGAAGAAGAAAAAAAACCCAAGATGCCATGGCACGTTCGCATGCACCACGACCAACCGGAGTCTTCCCCCTTGGAGAACGTGCGGGTCGCCCTTATTATCTTCCCCCACTCTTGCTCCCCTCGCGTGACGTGTGGATGTACGGAGGTTATTTCCCCGGCACTCTCGCCCGTCTGCGTCAGGAATAAGAAAGAACTCACGGATGACAAGGCGTCCCGTCATGGAGGGCACGCGCTATCGATCGATGTGATTACCCTAGATCGAGCTAGCTCCGCACGCCGACGATGAGCAGATTGAAACGATCAACGGATCGGTACTGGGGACAATGCGCAGCCAGTAGAGTTCCGCTGTTTCCAAACAGGCAGACAAGGAAGGGAGTGCTTTCATTACCGTACTCAAACGCCATCAATGTGGCAAAGGACGATAGGATTTGCCCGTCAACGGGTAACACATAACGAAATCATTGATAGCTGATCAAGAAAGTGGAGATTCTAGAGATAAATACGTATGTGCTGCGGTTCATAACTGGGGTCCGGTCGAAAGCGATGCATGGTAATACAGCAAAAACCTTCAAGAAGAGATTAGTACATGTTCGCGACTGGGTTGATGGAGAGCATCTTGGACGACAGTAAATACAAGGACCGACGTGGGATGTCACCAGTATAGCATAACTACGAAAACATGAAATTTGGCTGACGGACACAGCCGAACAGAATCTAGCCAGGAGAGTGCAAGAGCAGACAAGCATGGACGGGAATAAGAATGGAGGCACGGTTGGATGAACATTCAAGTCCTTTCTTCGCACAGCGCCAGGCCGCCGAGGACTCACGCGACGGCACCATGGATACTACTAGGTCGCATGTCTACATGGTGCTGGAGACGAGGCGGCGTCCGCTGACGGAGTGGCAAGATATGATCGTGGCCACGGTCGGACGACGGGTAAGCCGCGCGAGCTGCCGGCGCATCAATCCATGATTGGATCTCAGGCAACTGATTGGGGTGCTGTGGCTTCCGCGAGTCAGGGATCGATGTAAGCGGCGGAATCGAAGGGTGGCTATAGTGATACGGCGCAAGGGGAGCAACGTGGGTGGAAATAGGAGGCAGCTGCGTCGACTGCGGTGGGGTTCTAGGCCGAGTCATGGAAGTTGCCAACGGACCCCTACGGTGGGGAAATTGATCTGGTCTCGAGCGACCGTGTGTGCGCTCGAAAAGGCCACACTTGTTACAGAGCTAAGACGCTGTCAGCATGGTGCCATATAGGGAACGGTAGAAAGGAGATGAACAGACCACTTTGCCGGGGCTCAGATTTGATCGTCTCCACGTGGAGGTGTCGGTGGTGCAGCAGTTGAAACATCGCCGACGAACCCTGTCGCTTAGCTTGGTTGCCGCATCGTCGGTGTAACCGATGGTGTAATGGTTCTGGCCTGGAAGAGGGTATGAGAGCGGGCCGCTCTCGCGCGTGCCAGTGCTGGCATGGGAAAGAGGAGGGCTATTGTACGCTGGGGAGGTGTGGTATGGGTGTGAGTCGTGCGAGTACCTGTGCTCAGGGTGTGGCCGGGAGCTGTAGGCGTAGCTGTGCGATGACCGGACAGAGTCCCGCACGGGATCGTGAGGATACGGGCGAGATCTTGCCAACTGGTCCTGGGAGTAGTAGGGATCAGAGTAGGTCGAGTGAGAGTCGACCGAACGGTCCGCAGAAGGCCGACGGGGAGCGGGTGAAGAGACAGACGAGCGATCGAGGGAGGAAACGGACAAGGAGGGGGAATGGGAGAGGGTGGCTATGGGCGGGGGGCTTGGCCGACGATAAGAGTGATCGTAGGCGTAGTCATAATCACGTCGGTGGCTAAGGAGATGGTCAGGGCGAGGTGGGGCAAGGATCGACGGCACATACGAAGAGTGCATTGGGACTGACTCGACACGGTGGGGCATGTGGGCAGGGCGAGACAGGGAGTAGTTGGTGGGGATGGGAGGGAGGGAGGAGCCAGGTGAGGACGTGTTGAGGGAATGGAGAGACTTATCAATGGAAAAGGACGTCGAGAACTGATAATGGATCAACAGATCAAAAGAGAGCGCGACATCGAAGCAAACAAAGAACGAACACCGCGCTGATCAAAGGGATCAGGAAGTCGTAAATTTGGAGGGAGGGCTGTTTCGAGAGATCTGGTGTCTGCATTTCGAAAAGGCAGGTGTTTAGGAAGGGACACGGACGGGGGGGCTGTACGACAGACCGTTATCAGGAAGGAGGCGATGATCGGCTGCAGTCGCGGATGGTTCACGCGGAGGAGAACAGCACGGTTCTGGTTGCTGGCCGCCTTCCCTAAGGAAATGGACACTAAGGAGGAGAGAACGAGGCGTTCGTACGCGGGCACTTGCCAGGAACTCGGCTTGCTTTTCTGAGGGGATTCGCTGTGCGATACAGCGGACGGGTGATCCGAGTGGGAGACCATGCGTCCAGGGAACGAGCGTGCGCACTCCCCCCGTCGTTGTCGTCGTCGTCGTCGTTCCTCAGAAGCTGTATTCAGACCGGGGCAAGCTCACGTCCACTCGTTCTCCCCAGGGAGACGACTATCGGAGGAGTGTCCATGGAACCGCCCATCTTTATTATATTTTTATATGGAATGAATATTATATTATGTGATTACCAATCACCCTATTCTTGTCCTTCCGCAAGCGGAACTCCAATTTGGTGTTTCTCATGGCGCCGCGGCACAGCCGGCATAGATCCGCCAGTCTTGTCTTGTTGAGTCGCCGACTTACGGCCAGCTCAGCGCGTTCGTCCCGTAAACGCCCATCGTCCTCTGCGGTGTGCAACGCCAGACCGGGACAGCCCTCATCGCCCCATCGCCCGCTCGTCCGCTTCGGGGTCACGGACAGGGATGCCCTAGCCCAGGGCCTGTGAGGGGGCCTCGCGATCACATCGTTCGTGGGCACGCTTGGCTGCCGAGCTATAATTATGTGTAGGGTATCATCTTGATCGCCTACCCTATCACGTCGACCCTGCGGCATCAGCCAGATTCCAGTGCCCTTCATTTTGTTCATTTTACAGCAGCCTGCTCTGAATGGAAACCGCTCCGTCTCCATCCATCTCATACAGCAGCCCACATCCTGGCTGACCATGCCGCTCCACCTCGGATTCCTCCTCTCCACCCATTCCGCTTCCTGTCCGTCCCTCTTTCTTTCCTCACCGCCGTGGTGCGTCGCCGTGCTCACGCTATCCATGCGTCCCCCGAATCAGCATAGCACCAGCCCGGCGTCTGTCCGAACGCGGTCGCCAAGCTCCAGCCTATGGCCGCATTCCTTGTCCCTTCCCAAATCCGTCCTGGCAGTTGCGGGGAGGTTGCCAAGATTTCAAATATAGCTCGACTGTCATTAAGATCATGTTGGTCGACATGGTGCAGAGCGTGAGGGACCCCGGACCGAACCGCGCAGCTCAGACTTCTCTCTCATGGCGCTGCGTGTTATACTTGTCCTGCTCGTTGCTATCCCCGACTTGGCAACATTTCTCTTGGCTTCGCACACGCTCTATCATCTTCCTCACGCCCACCCGCGATACGTCCCTCGGACTGGACATGTCAACCGCACCTGCACGTCCATATGGGCATCCCCGTCCTTACGAGTGGCTTGCGGAATTCCCTCCGCGGACGGGTTGATCGTGTTCCCTTGGTCCTTTTCGAAGCCGGAGCGACAGGAACACCTCCTTCCGTATCTGATCTTCCGGAGCGGACTTCACCTGTATCATGCCGGCAGCCACGTCATCCATCTGTAACCCAGTCCTGTGAGCTCTGCATGATACAGCTCGTCGACTGGCTTGACTTCCGAGCTCGCACAAGACGACCAGAGCAGCGGTCCTCTCTTCATCCAAGGGCACTCTCTGTCGACGCACACTACTCTATCGTCCGAGGACGATATCGAGAGGGAAAAAATAGCAGCTTTGGCCGCGTTGATGCCATCGCTTCCAGTGCCATCCTCAGGGTTGGTTTCCATTCGCAGTCTCGGATCCCTGCCACTTGGGCTGGTAAGATCAGTCGCTTGCAACGAACGCCCTGCGAACGTCTTTTTTGGGAGCGTGCAGCCGGCGCAGGCACTTATGGCGACGTGTATCATTTGCTACGTCAAGGTACGACTTGCATTTTCTCGCGCGGATCAAGCTCCAGTTGCCCTTTCGGCTCGTCTTTCGTTGGCCCTCGTGCCACGCCGCTGTGAATACAAGCACACTCTAGTGAACTACTCAGTATGGCCGCCGCTCTGTGACACGGCGCAGTCTTGCGACCTTGGGAACGAGAGTGATTCGATGCGCAACTCACCTTGCATCACACTCGCACTCTCACCTTGGCCGACGTCGGCCGGTTCTCTTAATACAGACGTGCAGCATCACGCGTCTAGGTTCAATCCGCGATGCATGCTCGACAAACAATCCGCGGCGCCAACTTTTTCGCATAACTCTCGTCGTTCCCTACCGTAGTTGCATAGTTCCATTCGTCTCCGATAGGTTCGGTCATGCCTAACTGACAGAGCCTTACGGGCTCCAAGTCAAGGATGTCCCAAGCCGCCAGTTAGGCTGTGGAGTTCTGATATGCCCACGAGCCCCGCGGCTATCCAGTCAAAACGCCCTGATAACATCCGGACCCATCTCAATTGGTGTGCAGAGCCCCATGTTCCCTGGATATTCTGCTTACACGTAGGAGCGCCGAGGCACTACCTTGAGTTTGTGCGACCCAGAGCCTTTCCAATTGTAGATAAAGAGCGCAGACAAGGGACGTTCACACCCAGACTATTAAAGGGCAAGGCCGCCTGCTGCCTCCAGCCACGAATCATGTGCCACCCCTGTGGCTCACTTGACATAATGCACAATAGGTCAGTGGATTCATAGACTCGTCAGCATGGTATTCTCGGCGTCATATCCCCCAGTTACTACGTTCAAACAGCGGACCAGTCTTGGCGTTGTTCTCCAGCGGACAGCAAGTTTCTCATTGTTCTCCATCACGTTATCATACACATTGATGGCCATGATGTCGATGTCGAGCATATAATTGTCGATGGCGGTGATGACCGCCCATCGAATGAATCGTGATGGCCTTGTTTCATTCTGGGTTGTGTTAGGGTCAACGGGCCCGAGCGCGCACAGACACTGATGCATTTCTGCTCTGCTCTTGCCCCACGTGCGTTTCATTCTGTAGTGTGATACGGTGGGCCTGGGACAGTGCTAATGCCGACGTTCATATCAGTGCAAGACAATTGGGGGTCACGAACAAGACCACGGTTGGTGAGAACCATCTCTGAGTTTCCGGTAATCAAACCCAAGGCCCCGCCTTCCAGCCTTCTGCCATCAGAAGACCGGGCGGACATTTCACCTGGCGCCGCTCTGCCAACGGACCAAGACCCGCGTTCCTGTGGTGCATGTGACCCATTCCCCTCTCTCCTGGGACAGAGAACAGGTTTCATCACAGGGCAGCCACGCCTTGCAATAGGTCCGATAGCTGGAGCGCGTGACTCGGGAGCATGAGCATTCTGTCCATCCTCTTTACTTACTCCCGCGACCAAGATACACATACCAGCTATGTGCCAAGAAACAAGCCTACTGAGTTTGTAGATTCTCTGCCGACTAGCTCGATCACCGTTAACAGCCGATTAACAAGGAAGAAACCGACGACACGCACACGAGACGGGCGGGAGGTGAACAATGGCAAGGTTCATCACCGAAATCTGGATCCGGATTCGTTAGATGGTCCATCATAAAAGGACATGTACAGGAACATGCCAGATATGAACGACGACAGTGCGTCGTCTGATGTGATCAATGTGGCGGTTGTGCGAGCGTGGGAGGTGATGGGGATAAGAAGGGGGAAGCGGGGGATGGGTGGATGGGGAAAGCCTTGTTCTCGTCGGGCAACTCGCCGTATTGCACTGCGGTTCATCCACCCGGGCGATGTGGGTTTGATTGACAACACGAACAGGTATCTTTGTATGCAAGGAAATACAGCTCTTCATGATCGGTGTCGTGTGCGGGATCATATCGACTGATGGAGGGAGGCCTGGCGACCAGACCATGGTGGGCCGTACTGGCATCCGGAACCACATCTGGCCATGACGTTTTTTTTTTTTCAGGAAAAACAATAGGGCACACGACCAAGAAGGGTACCGCCGCAGTGTGATATCCCAATCATGAGATGATGACTACGATGGCTAGCATTTCGAACGATGGGGCGAGGACGACAGACTAACCAAGCAGCGACTCGACACGCCCACTGACAATGCTTGGCATTCGTGTCCAGCTGTCCAAAGTCCTTTTGTTTCAAGTACGCCTACAGGGGTCACCTCGAAACAATTTACTCCGCTATCCTCCCCTCCCCTCCATCCGATGCCTCCTCTGTAGGACTCTCCGAAACCCAGTGGGCCACCGCCGTCGACCACACCCGCACCGTCCCATCATGACTCCCGGCGGCGAACATCATCGGATTGTCCGTCCCATAGTTCCACCCGGCACAAGTCATGTCCCTCAACTCGGGCATATTCATTGGACGAAGATAGCGTAGTAACGCTGCAGTCTCTCGGTCCCAGATATGCACGTCGCCCGCTGCATGGAAAAAGCGTGCGTGGGCACGTGGGGTCAAGCGAAAGAACATCAGTCAAAAAAACAGTTCTAGTAGTCGACGGTCACCGAAAGAAAACGAGACGCGTCACAGACCTTTGCCGATACAAAACACGAATTGCTCGTCTTTGCCTCCAAAGTAACACGAGCCTGCGATGCACGTGGGTGCGTTCAACGCAAAGGAGTGCTTGAGACTCAACCGTGCCGTCAGGGTAGTTTCCCTGTTCGTCTGCGCTCTGTCCCGCACGATCTCAATCTTCCAGAGTTGGGGTGCGGCCTAGAAAATATAGAAGGTGAGAGGTGGAAAGCCGTTGGTCAAAATACGATAATAAAAACGTGCCTGCTCAAACGATACGAGAACGACAGACATCCGTTTTGATATCACGATATCACGAACATCATCAAACAACGGTACTTGACTATAAAGAAAAAAAAAGTATAGTCATGACTACTTTTGCAAAGTGCACCTATACGTACCTCTCCTTTCGTTTTGTCTGCATATTGTATACTGTTGACCTTGGTCAATGGAGAACATGGACTATCGAACGTGCTCCTACCAATGATCCGTTTTTCGACTTTGGTCTGCCGCGTCGGCTGTGGCCCATCTGCTGGAGGCACAGACGGTCCTATCGCTATCAAACGCGAAGAGTCCGAAGTCACCGCCACGTTGATCAATCGCACGTGGTCAAAATGATACGTATCCAAGACCTGCACACAGATGATAAATGGGGAGCGTTCACTGGCCCACGTCCATCTCATTAACGAACAACGCATACCCTTCCATTTGGACTCTGGACCCATAACGATCAGTAACTCACATATACCCGCCCATGGTCCATGTGGACGCACTAGTTTCACCACATCGCTGCCTTCGACTGACAAGATTGCTGACAAAAAGAAGAAAAAAAAAAGAGAGAGAGGAACAAGTGAGAAAGAGATCAAAGTCGCGGTCAGAGACAACTCGCTGTGTCCTCACCTTGTCCATTGGGAAACCAAACCACCGAGTTAACACTCTTAGATCGATCAATCGTCTGCTTGCATACCCCGTCCTAGATAAGGAGGTCATAAGGTGTCGGATCTCATAAAAAAAAGGACGATGGCGAGTGATAATTTACCTCGGACCATATTTTGAGACCACGCGTAAACCGGGTGAGGAGCATCCGACCATTGGGGGACCTGAGCGGGGTCACAAGATGTCTCTTTTGAAACCAAGAGAATGCTTACCAAGCGACTTGACTGACGAAGCCTCGGACGTGCACGAGTGTCCGATGTTGCGTGAGTGTCTCCTACAAGACGAAAGCAAAGGTCAATCACCCGGACCCCCTAAAAAGGTTTATACACCATTCATCTTACCCCAACACGGAAGATCATTGCAGTTCTATCCCAGCTAATGAAGGCCACAAAAAAAGACAAACCCATATGTCAGATGTACACCGACAAGACATACTACACGTATACACTCACCTCGACGTCGCAAAGTACTTGCCATTGGGTGAGAACTGGACATGGCGCACGAGTGCTCGATGCGATGACAACTCCTGCATCAGGTCGAGCGCCTTGAGCTCTTCGATCACTTTGGTCACCCTTGCCCCTCTCAACGCGCAAAGTCCCGGATCCGGCACTGGGCTCATAGACGTATCCGAACTCATAGGCATCGGGATTTGCCACCATGAATCTCGACGAGGTAAACCCGGACGCACAGGCGTCGCGCGTTTGCCGGTCGTGCGCTGCAACTTGATCACGGCACGGACGGCGTTTTGAAACCGGACGCGCGGGTCGCGAACGTCGAGGAGGAGATGAGTGTCGTATGCACGTTTATGGCTGTCAGACGAACTAAAGCCTTCGCTCGAGATAGATGGTAATCGCGCGGGTCTGCCCATTTCGGCTCCACCGTCGTCGGGCATCGTTGCAGGTTTCTTGGGCTTGCGCGTATCGGCCACCCAAGCAATGAAACGGGTGAAGAAATTACGGGTCGCTGCGAGGCGTTGACTGCACCATTGTATGACGAGTCGGTGTGCGCGGACGATGCCGAGATTGGCAAGTTCGTCGAGGGTCTCATAGATGACTTCTTCAAGCCACTTTTGTTCTTTTTGCTTGAGGAACGTCCATCGTTCCAGGACGAACCAACCCGAGATGGAAATGAGACCCAGGGACGCAACGAGCTGGCGAGCACAAAAGTGAGCACATCTGAGACTCGGACCTGTGCAGACGCTCAGGCGAAGCGAGATAGACCTACCGTCGTGACCACGATGACCGCCGACGTGATGGGGTTCTGAAATCGAACGTATCGATATCTAAATTTAATGCAGAAACACGCACAGGAAAGCATACCTGTCCAGAGGAATACGTGAATAGCACGACGCCGGCAGAAAAGCACACAATAGCAATAACGAGAAACATCAGCGGAGATCCCTTCATCCATACAAGCAACCACCACGGGACACGATGCGCAGGCGAGTGACTGTAAAAACCAAGTAAGGCCAAGTAGATGATGGGTACGACACGGAGAACAAAAAACACGACCGCACTTACTAGATAGATTGCTTCCAGGTGAAACCGAGAACACCGTTGACTCCACCTGCGATACTAAACAGCAACGAGGACATCCAAAATATGTTGACACTGTTGGCGAGGGGTGTGTCTGTCATATTGCTGGAACAGACCAATAGCGAGGCATCGACAACTCCGAATACGATAGACAATGTGGAGACATTCAGCAGGTTCCTCGCGGCATGCTGTTGATGAAACCAGAGGGTTGGTATACCTAGAGATAGAGTCAATAGAAGTGTGGCATCACCTATTATTGGAACCCACCAATCTCGATGAAGATAGTCAGTGCGGCAGTGATTTCGTCGAAATGTCCACCAATCTCAAACATTAGGTCGTGGACATATCGTTGCACTGCCGGAGATCGGAACTGGTCTAGGAACACGACGTTACTCACGCAACCCCAACACAACAAGGCACGCACTTTTGTATTCGTAAAGACATGTAGAAAAGTACTGCAGTCAAACACAAAGTTGAGATACGCCTGACAGAACGGAGGAAAACAAAAACAAAATGAAACGCACTCTCAAATCACCTTCAAACACTCGCATAGACTGAGTAATTGCTTCATCATTGAACTCCTCGAACTCGTTCAAACAATTAATAAATGCTCCCACATCCCCGGCAAGACTCTCCAACTGATTGGGGAGCATGTCGAGTTCGAGACTGTCTTGCGAGATGGGCATCGTCGATCGATCACGCCAATCCTGTCTTCGCTCCGTAATTTTGGGATTAAGGAACATTTCTTGCGGTCTGCGGGCGATTTTGCGTGGGTAGAGAAAAGTGGCATTTTCACGAAATAAAAACAAGATCTTGGCGAGGCGTTCCTGGAGTCCGAAAGCGGAAGAGACAATCCCAACGGAGCTCCCAAGCTCGCGAGAGGCATTTTCAAAGTCGCGAAGCTAGGCGTTGGAGGGTGGGTGCTGTGGACGTGCAACAGGAACGGGAGGGCATTCGTACCTGCTTGTCGAGAATTTCAATCTGGCTGGAAGGGGTCGGATATCAGGTGAGTGAACGAAAAGGAAAGCGACGTGCAGATGCTCACCCCTCGAAACTGTAAAACAGCGCTACGCCAGCGTTTTGCTGTTTCTCGTCTACAGATGGCGCTGGATCAACACGTGAGCACTTCGTGATAAAAGAAAAGCACAACCAAAGAACGTACGTTCTTCCGCTTCCATGTCCAATGGCTCACCCATTGCTAGTCGAGCCAAGTGTGAGAAAGACGTCAATACGGTTCATTCCACCGTCCATGGCGCTCACAGCGGCGATGAAGAGAGACGAACCAGCATGGATTTTGTTACTGCGCTCCCACTCAGCGACCACGTCCGCCAGACTGTGTAACGGCCCCCTCCTTCTGGTCCCTAGAGTGCCCGTGCCACCACTGACCAACGTCTTAGGACTCATCGTCGAGGCTGAACGAGGACTCGCGTGTGGCGATCTCGCTGAGCCGACCAATGTCTCGTCATCCATCATTTTGCTTCGCCCGTCCCCTGGCAGTGTTGTTTTCTTCTGTTTCGATATTTTCGTCTGGGCGCGTCTGTTCGTTCGTATGCCTTGTTTCCCGTATAGAGGTCGTATCGTATAGCCCAAAGGGTGCTAAACTGTCGGAAGAGAAAAGGTAAATCAGAAAGAAAGTAAAGAATATCTTCGCCGATGCTGATATCAAAACGACACCAACATGCGTCTCCCCCCAAAATACCACAAAGCGCCCACGAGGAAGGGGGGATGTGGCAGGGGGAAAGTTTGCGTTAAATATATGCAGGGTCTGACAGGATAGGAGTCGTTGCTGGTGGGTGAGGCGAGGCGAGCCGTGGCGAGGTGGTCATTTCACTTCGTACGACGTTTGTCGACACGAGTTGCGCACTGCATCGCGACTGCGAGAATGGAAGCAGCCCCTCATGCAGAGCCATGGGTGATAGCGCGAGGGAAATGCCGGCGCGGTCTGTCCGCGGAGGTGGGCTCGTGCAACGGAGACCCTGAACGTCGAACGGAGGGCAGTACCAGTCCTCCGAGCGATCACCAACGACTGCGAGGAAGATCTTGTGTGCAAGTCGAGAACAAGAGGAGAAGAACGAGCGAAATCATTCTCTCATGAGGGTGCACGCGTGCTCAGGTTTGGCCTTGCTGCGAGCACGTAGGTCGGTGCAAGCACTGGTACCTCATGCGCATGTCTTTCATTTAGTATGTACGTAACATGATAAGCTTGTCATGGCTCAGCTGGGTCGACCAAAGGACATACGCTGCCGACACCAGTCCAATGGGGAATCCGTCTGCTGGCACAGCACAGCAGCTCTCCTTCAACTCCGGTAATCACCGTTAATCTGCACGTACTCCTACAGGATCGTGAGTTCTGTTGTTCACAACTGGCAGAAGCCGAAACACTCACATAGCTAAAATCACACGTCCAATATCGTGCCCCCACCTTGCCTTGAACTCCTTGCCCTCCGAGATCGACTCTGATTTCAAAGTCTTCCTCTCCGAGTATCTCACTCGCCCGTGCCTCGTCGACACCAACGGGCTCGCCATTCTTGAGTACGACAAGTGGGGTTGGGTTAGTTGAAGTGGACGATGGGACAAAGGCGACGCTAACGAGGGCCGGATCAAGGGGAGTGTTGAGCGGAGCAGAGCCTGTCGAAGAAAGAATACGGCCCCAGCTGAGCGAAAAATCACCGTCAGTACAGCCACACCCTCGCATACGTTGGAAATGACCTACTTTGCGTCCTCGCCGTAGAGAGCAGTCTTCACGAGTGCCGAGGTGCTGATGGTTGAGGCGACACGATGGGCATCTGCATACGAAGCAGCGTTCTGATTATCGTGATGGGTCAATAATAGGTCACGATAAACAGATGGTTGTACCATAGAAAGGACACCACAAACAAGGAAACGAGCATGGTGAAATAAGAAAAAGAGGATGATGACGCCTCTTGACTATTCACCCCCGACAAAGAGATCGCCCATGATGATAGGCAGACGCACCTCAACGCATATGCCAACGAACTTGGTGGCACCTTCACCATCACGAACGACGAGCTTGGCCAGGTCGATTGAAAAATCTGTGAGATGGTCTCTGAACGCAATGTATGCCTGAGGATCCGTGGACGCGTCGATTTCGGTGTAATCGGATGCGTTTGTGTTGTGACCAGCACCGTTTGCCAAGACGATGATGGTATCGTTTGTGGACATGTCGCCGTCAACTGAGATGGAGTTGAAACTTCGCTCGACGGCATAGGTGAGCGCAGACTGTAAACTTTTTGGGGAAACTGGGGCATCGGTGAGGATGAGGCCGAGGAGCGTGGCGTGCAAACCAGCGGTCGGCGGAGGACCGGACGGGGTAGCGGGGGCGACGGCAGAAGGGTGGACGAGACCAGCTGTAGCGGCAGGGTCACCCATTTGAGGATGAATCATGCCTGCACCCTTGTCCATGCCTGCCATGCGGTAGGTCTTTCCGTTGATCTCAAAGGCGCGTGCGCGGAGCTTTGGGAATGTGTCGGTGGTCATGAATGCGCGTGCAGCCGTTTCATAAGCAGATGGAGTGGATGAAAGGGAGGAGGAGGCGGAGGCCTGTTGGGTGGCGATGGCGAGGAGGATGTTCGAGATGGGCAGGTGGACGCCAATCACGCCGGTGGACATGACCAGGGTTTCGCTCGTCTGAGAGGCAGGCTGGGAGAGGAAGCCATGAGAGGCGAGGACGGCATCGCCTGCCTTGGCCATACTCCAGGCATGCTGGATGCCCTTCTTACCGGTGACGGCGTTGGCACACCCGCTGTTGACGACGACGGCTCGTGCCCTTCCGCCAGATTTTTGGAGGACCTCGCGCGAAACGAGGACGGGAGCGGCACGGAATGCATTGAGAGTGAAGCAAGCGGCAGCAGAGGTGGGATGGGGAGAAGTGGACAAGACGACAGCAAGGTCAAGTGGTGTTGGGGATGCCGGCTTTGGCTTTTTCACGCCAGCGTGGATGCCGGTGAGAAGGTAGCCGTTGGGAAGCGCCGAGTCGAGGACAGGCGCGTACAGGTGGTCTTTTGAGGGCGTCGGCTTGATGGTGATGGTCGACGTCGCGGGAGACGAGGACGAGAGACGGACAAAGGTCGCTCTGGCAAGGGTACGAGGAAACATGTCGCTTGCTTGCCAGACAGTCGCCCAGCGTCCGACACACTTGTACTTCAGCAAAATCCGCTCTACCGCACGCGACAACAGCGAATATGGCTCGACCCGTGCCAATCCGACAGCGCTGCGACTGCCAGAGAGACTGAACGGGCGATCGACAGTCTTTCTTCCATCGCTCCGTTACTCCAGCGACGCTGCTCGCAAGCGGCGTGGAGTGCAGCCCATCGCTGCCATCGACGGTCGACCGGACGCCCACCGCACACGCCCTATCTTATAATGTGACAGTGTCACTGAGGCTGTCCCGTGACATCGTCACATCCACCCGCCATCCTCGCCCCTCCGTCTGCAGAACACGACCGACAGCGCCCCTTCTCCTCCTCAAGACGACGATGGGCTCCACAAGGTCAGCGTCCACGTACTCTTCATTCATGGCCGCAAAAATATCGTCTGTCGGCCTTTCGTGCAGTGGATGCAACAGCATCCGGCTGGATGTGCCTCTCTCTCGTCCCTGCTGACTCGAGCCTGTCTTCCAGACTCTACTGCAAGGGCCGCATCCTTGGGCACAAGCGTGCCAAGCGTAACTCACGCCCAAACACCTCGCTGATCCAAATAGAAGGCGTTGACAGCAAGGAGGACACTCAATTCTACCTTGGCAAGGTTGGTTACCTCTCTCCCCGTTCCACCCATCCTCATCCTTCTCTGCCATGCTAGCGCGTGGCTTACGTCTACAAAGCCAAGCGTGAAATCCAAGGATCCAAGATTCGCGTCATCTGGGGGTAGGCGCTGTACAATCCAGTCTATTCTATTCGCTACTCAGACCACGCAACAACTAGGCGTGTCACTCGCCCACACGGCAACTCTGGCGTTGTCAAGTCAAAATTCAGATCCAACCTCCCACCACGCGCATTCGGTGCGAGCGTGCGCGTCGTACGATCCAGCCCTTCTTTCTCTGACCCCGTGGCTAACATGTCATGGTCTTGCCAGATGCTCTATCCCTCGACCATCTAAAATACTTGTATTCCTCCGTTACTTGCTATGTTGGTATCGACATGTCCAGGATCCATGCCCATGCATATGAAGCCGCATGCATGTATACACATAGTGTCAGTGTTTAAAACACCCCAAAACGCCTTGTCAGGTCCGGTGTGTCCAGCGTCATGAATTGTCTCGTTTGGGTGGATCACAGGCGGTTATGATACCTGTCAGACGTGCTGGCCTATGGTGTGACCGATGTTCAACAGCCGTATTTTTGTCGTGCACTGACAGGATCATCTTCCGGGTGTCGTGGACCTAGATGATGGGTGTGATATCTCTCGCCCCATGCATGATATCGAGCCTCATCTCGGCGCACTAGCGTGAAGAAATGCGAGGCTCAGCGAGAACTTGGTGCCGACATCGAGGCTTTGCTGCTCTCGAAGTTGGACTGCGTGAACGACGCATCGCTCGTCTGTAGGGGATCGAAAATGAGCTATTCCGCACACCCAGCCATGTACGCCACGTATAGACCATCAGACGAATTTAGCCAGGTGTCGACAGCCATCTGCGAGGAGGTTCGCAGTCGCACGTGACTTGGGAAGTTCCAGATTAGGACATTACAGTAGTAAATAATCAATTTAATGCCAACCTCATTCTGCCGGCCGCACGCTCTAGGCTTATGCAATTTATACCATAAATGGAACTCTAATGCGTGCCGGTCAAGTTTGCAACACTTGCTGCTGCGCACACCACACGATGCAGTTTTTGTTTTATTTTGGTATTCTATATAGCTATGTACATTTTAGGACATCACGTGGCACCCCACTGTCAACTCTGAGCCTCCCTAGTGTCTGCAGAGACACGAGACACGAGCACTCTACGCGGGGATACGCGGATCCGTGGATACTGTAAACATGATCACCATAAGGTGGCACGGTGTCTCTTGTCCGTTCGTGAGCCGGGGTCAAACACTTCTCCACCGGAGTCAACCTCCCAGCGAGCGATAAGGTGTGAGGACAGGTAACGAGCCAACCCTAGTAACAAGCCACCGTCATAAAGACACATCACATCCTCACCATTCCTTATCCATCTTGGTGTAGAATGTGAGTATATAGCCTGTAGATTCTCAGAAAAAAAAAACAATGTGACTTGAACTGGTAGTTATTGTGTGATGGAGTGATCTTTTTTGTAGAAATCAACGGTATCGGACAATCGGGACATGCGACTATCGAAGGATCGACTCAGTCGTGCGTGGGACAACGGACTAATGTTTTTTACCTATCAAAGGATCAACTATGCACAAGTGAGTATGAGTAGGGTAAATAATGAGTGTATCAGTGACTTACCTCAGTCATGTGTGGGACAATGGACTGAGGTGTTCAGGAGTGAGTGGCACATCTTATATAGAATAGGCAGCTATCATATGATATGGAAACAGCAATCCAGAATTGAATGTAATGTTTGCATTAGTAGATAATGTAGCTACAAAAAAGAGATATTTGCAATGAAGAATATTGAGTGTCTCTATCACATGATGCAGTAACTTCAAAAACCCTTTCTATAATCACTCTGATTGTAATATATGAAGCATACTGCTATAATACCACTTTTCTTTTTTTTCCACTTTTGATCATGCAATCTTATCTTACCTTATCATATGATTATCTAGTCCCCTATCTTGTTTAGTGCATAGGATGGGCCATATGACAAAGTCTAGACCCAGAGTATAGGGGTGGCCTCTTGTTTTCTGCACAGTATTTATTTTCATTTTAGCAGCCTTAATCCTATTTAATTATTAGAGTCTTTTTTTTTTCTTATTAGAGTTCTAATCCATGTATCATTCTTCACAATATAAGTATAGTAGCTATAGTGTCTCAAAGCCTTAGCTTTGAGCACTTGTTGCTTAGCCTTGTGTATCTCTTAGCTCTCTCATCTGTTATTTGTTTTTAGCTCTAGCTGAGGATTGGTTTAGTGCCCAGTAAATACAAGGCATTATACATGTTATCATGCATTTTTTCATTTTTCAATCACATGGCCCTTATTATACCTTCTCCACATGGTTATCTAATCTTTTATCTTATCAAGGCATAGGGTTAGCCTTATGCCTTCAAATCCTGCAGGATTCATTTTATTTCTTCTTCTTCTTTGCTTCTCTTCTCTTTGATCCCTATGCTGCATATATGGGAACATTTCCATCAGGGACTTGGTTCATGCATGTTGAAACTGCAGGATACTGCAGGATAATTGTAATTACTAAGTATCCTAAGGTAACTTGAAGCAGGAGACTACCCGCTCTGCCTTGATACTCAAGTCGACCTTGGTGGATGCTTCTAGTCTATCCTTGATAACTGCTTGGGCTTTTACACTAGTGGCCCAGAACTAGGTGAGAGAGAAAGTATGAGACCTGGGCTCTTGTATAAACCCAAAGCCAGATAGTGAATGAGAGCAGAGGTGGGATCCTTCTTGGATCAAGACCTAAGATCACTACTGTGAATCTAGCCTAGAGGTCAAGAGAGCAAGACTGGGGAAACCCCAGCTTGCACCCCCTGCCTTATATATTATTGGGATCTGTGCACAGACCAAGTACAGGAGGTCTACCCTAAAGTGTGCTATCTATGGGCACCAATAGCTAAAGTAGCTCCTACCTCTAAATAGATAGATGAAGGGAGAACATGGGGTAACAGTGAGGAGTGAGGCAGTGGCCTCATGGATTAAGGGAAAGGAATGAAAGAGGAACCACACCATGAGGATGTGGGTAGAATAGAAGATAGCACAGGTATTGCTCTATAAGTGCAGCATGGCTGCCTAGAGGCTGAGGAGATCCAATCAGGATCTCTGCCACAGATCAGATTTGTAATCTAGATTGAGAGATCAGATATCATCGGAAGGATCTAGATCTCATCTGAGATCTGCCACATCATGTGACCAATACCTTATGCCAGGGAATACTCTGAATATAGGACTTAGCCTTAGCCTAGGGTTTCCTTGATAAGGCAACTCATTCACATGATCATGTGCTTCTGGCACATGACCAGTTGCATCACATGCTCTTCAGTTCTCACAGTTATATGCAATTATCGTGTTAGGCTGGAGCCGTAACATAACTAATGGTCTGACATAGTTACTAGCTTATGTAAGCAGTATAGCATAGGCAATTAACATATTCCAACAATGCATACTACTGTAGCCTATAAGTACTGTAGCATTATCATCTCAAAGCCCTCAGCTTTGAGCACTTGTATCTATCAGATATTAACTTGTTACTTTCCTTACTTCTCTTTTCTTTTCTTGTAAGTTAGTGGCATGTTGATCTTAGCATGCATAACACTTGCTCAAAGCTATCCTTATATCCCTTTTCTACCATCTATCTGAGGCTCATGACTAAGTGCATTGTCAAGTTTCTTTTTACAAAAGAAGTTGACTATACATCAAGAAAAGAGAAAGTATTTGATGAAGTTTGGCCATTTTTGAGCCTATCTAGCAGATCAAAGAGCAAAGGAAGCATATTTGGACAAGATTAAATAGGAGAAAGTCACTGCACTTATCAAGAGAACTACCCATCACCATTGTTGTTATTGAAAAAATAAGGCTGAGAAAAAAACCCTTCAAAGGAAATTTGAGGTTGCAAGGCACTGTAATGTGCTAGTAGCTCATCTGTTGAAGAAAAGAATTGATGTTATCAAGGAAGATAGGAAAAAGAAGTTGAAATAAAAAAGAAAATTTACATTACTAAGACTCAGATCTCTCCACACATTAAATTTACTAAAGAAAGCTATATTCCATTTGTAGTATGGCTGATGAAGAAGCAGATATCACTGCCCTTATTGATCAGGTGTTGGAGCTCTCACTCTGATTGAAAAATGATATCACAAGGAAGATTACAGACCCTAGAGCCTAGAACAGCAATAGGAAAAAATGGAAAAGGTGGTGGATCTTCCTTCAAGTTTGAGTTAGGGAGCAAAAGTGGAAGAACAATCATCTTAGGATGATTGCAGTTCTTTTCAGAATGAAAGGTTTAGCTAATGATTTCATTATGCTGACCCTTATGGAATATAATAACCATAAGGATAACTATGTTTGGCAGGATGGCCAAAACATAGGTCAAACTTATAAAGATACCACTTGGTCTTCATGGCTAGATTTACAAGTGAAGATCAAGGGGCACTTCTGGATCAAGGAGTTAGCCCATCAAAGTCTAAAAAAACTTCAAGCCCTGCATCAATAGAATAAGAAAATTAATGAGTTCCTAAACAGGTTTGGTCTGTTGAGAAAAAAGGTGGAGATAGATGACAATTATACAGTCAAGCTGTTAAAGCAAGCAATTGACTACTAAGTCTACTCCCAAGTAGTGCTTCAAGGAGGTGATAATGAGCAGTACTTAAATATGTTTGCTTATTTCAGACAGGTGAAATGCACATTTGAAAAGATAACAGTAAAGAGACCTGTAATGCAATTTCCTGGAGTTCTGTCTCATTTTCAAACTTAACCCCCCCTTTTTCCAACCAATATCATCTGACTTCTCCTTGCTTTACTATCATTAGCACTCAGCTGGGCCATGATGTGCCAATGGAAATTGATTAGCATGATGCTAGGCTAACTTACCCCCTGCTTACTTGCTATAACTATGGCAAGATAGGCCATATGTCATGTGATTGCAGGGTCCCCTGAAACCCTGCATGAACTATAACTCCTCCACACTTTCCCCAACAGCAGCCTCAGCCATTCCAATAGAGGCAACAACAGGTGCAATTAGTTCATTTTGAAGAATTTTCTTCTTCAGATGAAAATGGATAGTGCACAGCTGAACCAGAGGCTGTAGGGCTGGTATACAACATGGCAGACACTGCTGATTTCCAGGACATTCCAGTGACATCTTGGAGCTTGATAAAAGAAGCTCAAGTATACTTTAAAGATGTGTTTGAGTCAGAAGCCTGTTAGCAGGTGAAAAAAGAAAAGAGGAATATAGGAAACTAGGTATCATTTCTCCAGCTACATGTGTTACATTGCAAGACTTTGAGCAACTACACCTATAGCCTTGGTATATGCTCCTGCTACTGCTAAGGGATCTGCTGAAGCCTAACCTTTGAACTAGAGGCTAGAAGAACTAGACAAGAGGAATACTGAGTCAAGGGACTTGTAAAAACCTTAGAGGTTCAAGTGCACAAGACTAGAGACTCCAGCTTGGACTTGCCCTCCATTTATATCATTGCATTATGAGCATGGACCAGAGGAGTGTGCCCTGCCCTATAGTAGTGTACAGTAAGCTATTCAATGGCAGAAAGAGAGTAAAAGTCTAGAAATACATGAGAAAAACAGGTGGTATAAGATTATAGGCTAGATTAGCCTAGACCTAGTGAAGTGTGAAGTGATGAAGGTGTAAGATGTGAAATAGTGAAGATGCGACATGGTCATGTGATGTAAACATGTGAAGAGTCAGAGAAAAATGCAATAGGGTAAAAAATAAAATAAAAGGGAAAATGTGCATTTCAACAACATGTTTATCTTTTTTGAAGTTTGTATCGACTATCTTTGGACATCAATTAATTGTTTTTATGCCAGGAAGGTATCTCATTTAAGCATGGCCCCAGCTGAAGAGTACTTAATTACTTCCAAAAAAAGTACTAACAATTATTTGTACTCAGACTTTGAATTTGAAACATAAAGCCTAGACAAGATATTCAATAGAACAGAAAGAGATGAGCTTAAAATAGAAACAAAAGTACTTGGTGAAACCCATGGCAAAGAAGGCTTAAGAATTACAATTACCAATTGTGGGTTTACTGATGCCATAATTGATTTAGGAGCTTCCTTAATGTTCATTGATCAAAGATACATCTGGAAACATGGCTTGTATAAAAAGCCAATAGGAAAGTCTTTAACAGTGTTCAATGGTGATGGGATACAAGGAACTATAGGTCAAATCACAACCTATGTGATCATATATCTATCAATTAAGAACAAGAATGGCAAGTGGCATCAAGAAAAAACCACTGCCATGGTATCAATATTATAATTCCATTTCCATTTTTCTTCATTTTCAACCACTTTGTACTTTTACTTTGACCCTTCACATGTCACATCATGTGATCATGGTAAACCCTTACCATTTCACACTTTCACATATTCACATTCTAGAATGGTGCAGACTATGATATCACTACCTGGCAGTTATTATGTCGTACTACTAAGGTACTTGCTTTTTTACTGCCATTGGTTGGCTTACTGTAGCATAGTTTAGGGCAGACCTTGGGGACATGGTCTGTGTGCACCTCTGTAGCATATATAAAGGGCTGGCACAAGCTGGGACAACCCAGTCTTGCACATTCGAGCTTTATAGGCTTTATACAAGGCACTTAACTCTTTCTTTATTCCTTTTGCCTAGTTCTCAGTGGTACTAAAACAAAACCACTGCTAGTTTGTGCTTACCAGCATCATCACTGAGGCATGAGGACAGGATGGCAAGAAGCTGTTTCAATCAAATCTTGAATTGATTAACCTTTTCACTTTTTATTGAAAATTTTTATTAATATTATTT
>JBBPJW010000266.1:0-39834 GCA_038088935.1 Pulveroboletus aff. viridisquamosus
CCTCTTCCTCCTCCCACCCCCCATCCCCATCTGCCGAACCAGACTCCCGCAGTTTCCCATCCTCTGCTGCACTCGCGGGCATGCCTATCCCCCCCTCGCGCATCTCGCCGCGGAACAAGAATCCCCATCATATCCCCCGCCCACGTAACGCGTTCATGCTCTTCCGCTCTGCCTTCGCCGCCGCACAGACGATCAGCGCAAACATCGAGCACGACAACCGCCACATTACGCGCATCATCGCTCATTGCTGGAATCGTCTCTCCGACACGGAGAAACAAGTTTGGCGTGACAAGGCTGCGACAGAGAAGGCCCAGCACGCGGAGCGCTACCCCAATTATCGGTTCACTCCCATCGGTCGGGCGAGCAAGCCCATGAAGCGCAAGGTGCGCAGGAATGGCCTCGAGGACGTGAAGCGCTGCGAGAGGCTCGCCGAGCTGGTCATGGCCGGAAAATTTGGCCAGGAGCTGGAGAGTGCGGTCAAGAAAATTGACAATGAGCGCCATTCCACAGAGCATATCGCCGACGTATTCAAGAGCACTGAAAAGTACAGAGCCTGCGTAGATCAAGATCCGCGTGACCCCGAGTCCGGTGAGGTCCCGCCTTTTCGCAGCCCCCTGTTGCCCCCTACCAAGACGGCCCCGGAACACGTACATGACGAGAACTCGGTGCTTGGAGTAAGTCATCGAAGCGATGCGACTTCTGTTTCGATGTAACGATTTTCCAGCCTCCTGGATGGATCGCTACCGCAGACCACGTCGAGCCACAGATATACCATTCCTCCGCTGACGACAGTATATCAGATGATCTGCACTCTTTGCTTTGGAATTTTCCTTGTTATCAGTACTACCAACCCAGCATGGGTGACGGTGTGTCTTTTCCGCGGTCTGCCCCTTCCCTCGATCACTTGCAGTCGGCCATACACTTTGCACAGAGCATTCAAACAAGGCCAGAGCAACTAGTACCGGACCTTCCTGTTTTTTCGTGGAGTCAGTCTGACAGCTTCTCATACTACAACTAGCTGGACGCGTTGACTTATTGCTTCATTTAATCCGTTTCTACTCGTGACAATATATACCTAGCTAACCTACGCCGTTACCCTCTCATGCGTATCCCCCCCATTGTATCCTCTAGTATACTCCGAAATGAATTTACGGCCGAGCGAGCTGTTCAAATGCTGCAATGCCCAGCTTTCCCAAAAGCGTTGCAATCCCGACTACCTTTGCACCAGCTCGACGCATGCGAGTCACTGCCTCTGGCGAGGTGACACCGCCTGCGCCGATGATGATGATTTCCCATAGTGCAGGATCTTCCGACTCTGCCAGCAACTTCGCAATCGTGTACACGTTGCCGAGCGACAACGCGTGTGTCGCTTCCCCAGCGAGGCCTCCAATGCTCGGTGGTACTGCGAACTCGCCCGCAGCGCCGCTGACCTGATCTGCAAACACCAAGCTATTTCCAAGCGTATTGGTGCATGTCAAGAACGCAAACGGGTTCATCGACGTGCCAGACCCTGTATCGATGCGCGAATATGCCCCGATGACCTGTACGACCCCGGCGATCTGTGCACTCACAACGTACGGTGGAAGCTTGATCCCGATCGTGAGACTCTTGTCCTCCCAGAATCCCTCCGCGAGAACGTCAAAGAGGCCGGGGAGGATTGGACCGGCGGGGTCATACGACGGCGGTGGATGGGCGTGTATGTTGGGGCAACTCGTGTTGAGCTCGATGGCGATGCGGGCTCCCCATCCTTTCTGGGCGGACCGGAGGCCTTGGATAGCATCGAGCATGAGACGGAGGTCGGTCGGATGTGATGCTGTGATGCTGATAATGAATGGTTTGGTGGAGTCGGAGGTGCGCTCGAGGATGGAGCGGATCCATCCATCGGGACCAACGTAGCGGAAAAGGGGGTGAGGGGAGTAGCCGTAGGAGTTGAGGGAGGAGACGGTGTCTTTGAGGAAGGCGACCTTGGTGATGAAAAGGATTAGTGGGGACGTCTGGGGAACGCGGAAAGCGCAGTCACACCGTGTGCGAGGCGTCTTCGTCGAAACCGCCGAGCGTGGCTGTTCGAGTGGTGACCGCGCCAGTGTGGGGGCAGTCAAACAGGGCTGCAAGTTGGGACTCGTCCGAAGCCCATATACAAGAGGTGTTTATCACAGGAGGCGTGATGGTGATGTTGCGTACGGTGGCCATGGTTGGGATGGTCCACATTGATACACTCGTCCCACGACGATCTTCTCGACAGAGATAGGATCAGATCAGATCGGACGCATGATTTGGATCCGAGCATATACGATAACAGGAGGGGAACGATGTACGGTTACTTGAGAACTTGCTCTCGCTCCAAGGCAGACTGCTCTAGTTTGATCAATATCGTGGTGCGGGATGGATACTGTTGGGTGGGTGTGTTGTGAGCAGTCACTCTGGCGGGCTGCGGGAGATGAGATGGACGTCTGTAGAAAGCCGGGGACACTCACAAAACCAAGTCCATCGAGGACCGCTTCGACGATGCCTGCAGTGAAAGAGGAGCAGCTGAGAGTGGAGAGGTCCCTCGGTACGGATATATGGCGTTCGATGAGAGGATCATTGTCAATGATCATGTCTATGTGGGACATCAGAGAGAAAGAAAAGAGACAGAGGGAGACATACATTCGTCTTCGTTCTCCACGCTCTTTTCGATTGCGTCTGCTGGTCTACCAAAGACAGCACGCCAGACTTGAGTATGGATGGACATGAGCGCGGGAAGGAAGCGTATTTCGCGCTTTGGGGTCTTTGAGGGGGATTCTGCACGCCAGACCATGAGCTCGAGGACGCGTGCTCCGACGCGGTATCCAAGGGTGTTGAGTCTGTGGTTCGTGAACGAGATAGAGGCAATGGAAGCAGAGAGGCAAACCTGCGCTCGAGGTCGTTTATGCCGCTGACACGCTTCTGGGTGTACTGGACCATCTCGGAGACGAGGAAAGCGAACGCAGAGGTGGATATCTCTGCCGTGCGGGACTTGTTGAGGTTGCGGTCATAGATGTTTGGACGACTTGCGGATCTGTGTTGGGTGAGGGCGGTGGAGACGGAGGGCGCAGGGGAGAGGGAGAACCTGGGAGACGGCGAGGAGGTGGGCGAGAAGTGTTCGGGGGAGGAGAGCACAGACAGGCGCGACGGCTGATGCATGTCGTTGCTGTCGACACAAGTGCAAGGACCACGTGACTCCCTTCTGTTGCTCCTTGCATGTCTTCTCCGCCCTTCGATCTCCAGCAGCACATCTACGACTCGTTCCTCCACGCGCGCACCCCGGACGTCGTCCTCAACGTCTCCGGAACATGGAGGGCCCGCTACAAGCTGCACAGAATCGTTCTTATACGAGCAGTCTGTCCTTGCCTATTTGTCCCCCTCCGCACTTACGTTTTCGTAGGGCTTCTTCAGCTCCCTCTTCACCGCTGGCTTTCTCGAGTCCTCCAGTTCTCCGGGTGTCCAGCGTGTCGACATCGTCTTTGATGATCGCAACATTACACGCCCAGGTGCGTCTCCCTCATCTGTCCTGCAATCTAACTCACCGTCCGTCCATAGCATTCGAGTACGTCTGTCTACTATTCTATTCTCCTCACCCGCAACTCACCCTCTCTAGGATATGTATCGCACGTCTTTACGGCGGCGGGCCTCCCCTCCACGTTTCCCCCGCGCTTATTCCAACTCCTCTCCATCCTCTCACCCCATCCTTTCCCGGCCCGGCCCCGTCAGACGACCCTCCGCGTGACCATCACCCTGCCACGCCCTCCTTTCTTCTCTCCCTCCTCGCAACCTCTGTGTACCTCTCCGTCCCCACTATCGCCTCCCAAGCCCTTGCTTACATCCTCAATACCGTCGGTCCCTACACAGTCATCCCTTACCTCCAATTTGCCACAGGTTCTCCTCTTAACTCTCCCAACCTTGACGCCGCCGTTGGTTTGGAACATATCGCAGAGATTCTCGAGTATTCGGATTCGCCCTCTCCCTCTGACCCGCATGATGTCCTAGCTGACAAACTGCACGATCTTGACGTACACAAGGAAGACCCTGCGGAGTCCAATACCGCATCAGAACCCCCGGATCATTCCAAGTTTTCACCTTCCTTTAACTACGGCGCCATTTCAGACAAGATCGGTGAGGCTGCCGCATGTTGGCTCGCAAGGTGGGGACCGGACATGCTCTTATACGAGGAAAGGTCTTCCCGTGTGAGAGATCTGCCACTGGCACCGATCCCGACCCATATCCTGCGGCGCCGTGCAGACACGTTGCCATCTCGGCCATCCGTCGAGGAATCCTCGCCTCCGACTCCCCATCGCGTCCCCCTGATATGGGCCAGAGGCGGACTAACATCCACCTGGATACGAGAACTCATTTCATCCGATGCGTTGTTTGTTGCAGGGGAGCGTGAGCGATACGACTTGGCTCGCACTGTCGTTGAGGTACGGAGAAGACAAGGAATCGATAACGATGAAGAAAGCGACTGGGAGGTCATGTTCCGCGAGGGCATCTATTACACGAACATGGTTTTTCAGTTCCTTATGTGTCTTCAATGGTTTGCTGACGTATTTTTGCAGCTTGTTGATGATCTTATTGCAATCTCACAGGACATTTCTCCGACAACTGATCGGCCATTTGTACCTATATCCGTTTTACAAGAGGCTCACTGGGCACAATCCTTACTGCGCTGTCAGATAATCGCGAATCCCAAATGCAACAGCTCTCCTTCATCTAGCCCGTCGCCGGGACGCGACAAAGAATTGGGGATTTGCATTAGCACGGCCGAAATCTTTTCACGACTTTCAGGCTCACCTACGCAGCAGTCCACTCTTAACGAGAAGGACAACGTCTATTACCCGGTCGCTCAAGATTCGTCATTACGCATTGGTGACAGCCAGGGCATCGAAGGTGCATCCATGGATCAATTATTCGATCCGCCTGCTCCGGCCGACCGTAAATCCCCTTTGCGCGCCTTGCCCTCCGAGGCAAATTTCTTTGGTCTCAAAGCGGAACGGAAAAGTGCTACCCAGTGTGTTGCGAGCGATGCAACGGGGAAAGCTCGTTGGTCTCCATACCCTCCATACCGCTTTGCAGTCGAGTTTTGGGACATTGATTCGCTCAAGGAAAAATCTCGACTACATTCACGCACGATCTGGTATGCAGGGAGCCTGTTCAACGTATATGTCCAAGTCGTGCGAAGGAAGGGAATTCAGCTGGGTATCTATCTACACCGCCAGTCAACCGTCGACACCATTCCGGCGCCGTCCACGCCAGTGCTCGTAGGTGCTCGCGTAGAGCGCAGCCACAACAGGGTGCCTTCGCTTCCACGGCAGATCCTCTCCTCTGTCTCGTCGCCCAGCATCCGTCACTCCCCCTCGATCCAGGCCGTCCGTAGTGCATCCCCCAGCACAACCCCACCGACTTCGCCGAGTCTCCCTACGACCTACCAATCAACTGGGAACAACATTCCAGCGACATCTCCCCCGATCGCTCCTGCACAACCGTATAGAGATCCGCGTCCATCTGTCTCTGCCTACTTTTCCATTTCCTGCACTAGCACGACAGGGTCCTCCATCACGCGGTTTACGAGTGTGCCCGACGTGTTCAACATCAGCCAGAGTTGGGGCTGGAAATCGAGCTCGTTGCGACTGGAAGAAATGGGCGAGGTTGGGGCAGATGGACAGCCGGTCAAGTCACCCGTACCTGCACCCAAGGAGCTTAGCTTAAGAGCGACAGTCGTTTTAGGCGTCGTGTAGTTGTTGGCATTGGTCTGCTTTTTTTTTTTCCCTTGCGTTTTATGCTGTCGATTATCTCGTATTCCCTCCATAAGTGTGGTCCGTTGGGCGTCTGGATTACCTGCTGGTAGTATCGAATACTTGTGATCCCATGCGGTATCTTGTCTCATGTGCGTCCCAAATGGCTGGCAATGTGTCCGACACAGGACAGAAAGACAATCTATCTCTACTACGACTTGGGTCATCTGGTATTACAACTGACATGGTAGGATAGCCCGGTGATATGGCCCAACGAGGCCACCTATCCATCTCTATACTTCATTATAGCGTCTGTTTCTTGAACCATCCTACCCTCATCCAAAAGCGTGAATTCATGATCATCATCGATTATCTCTTAAGCGCCGAGCAACCTTCGTTGCTCTACCATGTCTCAACTTCCGACGCTGGAAAGGTCCAGATTCAACACTCAAGCCCAAACTGACTTGCCCTTGTCTACACAGGTATTGGTACTGGGAAACGATCATATCGTTTCTTTCGAGGGTACCAGTCAATTTACAGCCCAGGGTGTTTCTGCATGCGGCCTAGCTGCGTTCAACTTTGCGAGGATCGGATTTAGAATCGACCAAAGCAAGAGGAACCTCACGGATGTCTTGGACGAACTAAGCACGAGGGAGGTCATCCAGGTGAGTGGAGCGCTCATAGTCGTTCGGTTTTCTAGTTGTCCGCATACTCTTCCTATCAATGACGGACTCGGTCCCCCAGGAAATCGTAGCCATTTGTGCGGGATGGTCTAGTAATCTACATTTAGAGGTCGATGAGATCTATCGACTCCCTATCTTTAATAGATCTCTCAAGCTCGTGTCCACCGAGTATGGTCGCACGCGGCCAAAACTCTTTCAGAGGCTTCTCGAGTGCGTGCACCGTTCGTATGTCTCGGTCAGAAGTGAATCACCGTGCGTGCTTGCTCCCAGAAACATGAAGAAACTCGAACAGTCGGCTGTGATAATCATCACACGTCCACCCGAAATCATTGCCTGTTTCAAGTTTGTCAACTCGAACACCAGTCGGCATTCAAGTACACCCGACAAACCACTCTTTGTCATCTTTGACTCACACCCTCGTCCCTCGCATCCTCACGGAGCCGGCCTATCATTTAGCACCTCGACAGAGCACACGGCCCGTGCTCTGAGTGATATCCTGCCTGCGATGGACGAGAGCATATTCAATCCGTCCGATTTTCAGTGGCAGGTGCAGCTCCTTGCGAATTGTTCGGCACACCTATACGTCGCCAGGCATCGGCGCAGTGATTACGATGAATCTGTCGTCCAGTCCAGCTTAACTATACTCAACCTTCGCGCACAGATCTCAGAGCTCAGACGCGCAAATAAAGAGCTTACCAACGTCGACAACAAGCGACTTGAGTCGGAGGTTGATCGCCTCCAGACTTGCATACGACAGGAACAGATGAGTGCAACACCTGAGAGTTCCTCTACTCCGACAACATTTGTGGATCGAGTAGCAAGGCGCGCCTCAGTCCTGATTAGCCACGCTGTTGCCGGTCCCTCTCGGATTTCCGTCACGCGTAGTCGCCCCACTGATGCTTCGTCAACGGTTCCTGTCAAATGCCCTGACTCTACACGTTCACCCACAACCTCCGGTACTTCTGGGGCGTCAAGCATTTTTGCCAATAACCCACCCCCCGCTCCTTCTAAAGCGCCACCTACTTACGAGGACCTCGGCTTCTACGAAATACCAAGCAAAGATACAGACGATCTCTGGACCCAGACCGCACTTATGGCCCGTGACCTCCAGAATGAATTTGACTCTGAAGATCGACGACTCCGTCGAGAGCACGCAGAGCTCGCACGGTACATCCAATCCACGTTCCAGTGCAGTATATGCATGGATGAACTGCCCGAAGACGACGTCGCCAAAGCAGATGACTGCACACATACAATGTGTCGGGCCTGCTTGAAGGAGTTTGTTTCCTCGAAGATCCAAGAACACCGGTACCCGATATTCTGTCCCGTGTGCACCATCGTCGATGGTCGCAAAGCTCAGCCCAGTGGTACGGATCACCTTTGCTGTTCCCTTGTTGGTAATGCCGATGGTTTTGCTGTGTAGTGCTCTCGAGGATCCTGATAGAGCAACTCGGTATTAGTGAGGTGCAGTCTCAAATTTTGACCGAGATGGAGCTGGCCGAGTTTACCGCCCAAATCCATTGTCGCCGGTATGCGAGTTATTCGCTTCGTTTATGCGCTTTCTCCTGGTGCAAGAGAGATGATACGCCCTTAACAGGTGCCGACGCCCTGCCTTTGTGGATCGCGAAGACTATCTGGATGCGATTAATATCGTGTGCCCTCAAAGCGATTGCCATCACGTGTGGTGCAAAAAATGCGAACAAGCGATCGTCGTCGATGGTCCGAAACACTCGTGTGACGGATCGTCCGAGTTGGATCATTTGATGAAGGAAAGGGGATGGAAACATTGTCCGAGTACGTGAACGTCTCACCGCCCTCATTTATTTCCGAGCATAGACGCGACGCGGCGAGGACTCACGCGGCGAACCGTACAGACTGCAAGACGCCGATTCTGAAGGAAAGCGGGTGTAATCACATGACGGTGCTTATCCTCTATGGTCTGCGTATTATCCGACACTAATGACATGTCTGGCAGTGCATTTCGCCTGGGTGCAACACTCACTTTTGCTACATCTGTGGCGACATGATCGTCCGGTCTGCACTGAACCACGAGATCGGTCAAGCCGTCTCGGCACACTTCCGCAGGTGCCAGTTGTTTGAAGTCCCGAATTGACGCATGGGTGGAAGAAGATGCGGGATGGCCGTTATGAGGGTATGACTTAAACAGCACGCGCACGGCACCTCCATTCTGTGAACGAGATCCGTGGTATATGTACGAGCCATTGTAACCTTACTCCATCACTAGCTTGATTATGAATTCATGTGCGTCGCCTAGTGAGAACTAGCACACGAAATGACCCATTAGCGGCTCGTGTGTTCGTACGAGACACGGCCGTTTCTCTTGCGCACTCACAAGATGACCAGATACACCCTCAAAGTCAAGCACAGCCCCTCGTGGCCATCTGCTGTGTTCACCCTACCAGACCTCAAACCTGCTCAAACCCAGACGAGGAACTTGCTGACCCTGATGACGAACAGCAAGTTGGTCCAAAGGTCCATCACCGCTGCTTTCTACGTGACAATAACAGACGAAAACGGAACATGAGACCGCCTCTTCTTTGGTAGCGTTTGCAGATCGAGCATTAGGGCGCTCCTTTGACTTTACTAACTGCACTTCCGCCTCCCCTCCCCTCGTGTTTTCGGCGTCTACAGTCGTCCTACTAATACCCCATCTGCCGTCGATCCTGTGCACACACCTCTGAAAAGAGTACTTCCGTCCAGAGTCTACACCCCGCTCCTTCAGAGCGCCACCTACTTACGACAACCTCAACTTCGGTCTCGATAAAATGTTGAACACAGATTCAGATGATCTCTGGATCCAGACCACCCGCTTGGCTCGCGAACTTCAGAGCGAATTTGACTTCGAGGATCTACAGCTCCGTCAAGAGCACGCAGAGCTCGCTGCGCGCTACTTGCAAATCACATTTCAGTGCAGGATATGCATGGACGAGCTACCCGAGGACGACATCGCCGAAGTAGATGGCTGCACGCACATGATGTGTAGGTCCTGCTTAAGGGAGTTTGTTTCCTCGAAGATCCAAGAACATCGGTACCCGATATTCTGTCCCGTATGCACCATCGTCGATGATCGTAAGGTTCAGCCTGGTGGTACGCACCACGCCTCCTATTCTCTCATCGGTGATGGTCATGTCGATGATCTTGCTGTGCAGTGCTTTCGAGGTTCTTGATCGAGCAGCTCGGTATCAGTGAAGCACAGTCTGAAATCCTGATGGAGATGGAGTTGGCCGAGTTCACTGTCCAAGTTCATTGTCGTATGTGTGTCGCTTATCCGTCTCTTACGTAGCGTGGTAGAAGTGACAGACGTTCAACAGGTGCCAACGCCCTGGCTTTGTAGATCGTGAAGACTACTCGGACGCGATCAATATCGTGTGTCCTCAGGGCGACTGCTATCACATATGGTGCAAAAAGTGCGAGCAGGCGATCATCGCCGACGGTCCGGAGCATTCCTGCGACGGGTCAGCTGAGCTAGACCATTTGATGAAGGAAAGGGGGTGGAAACATTGTCCGAGTATGTGACGTCCCACCGCCCTCTTTTTTTTTTCTGGGTATAGATACGACTCGGCGAGGCTCACACTGCCGAACGTACAGATTGCATGACACCAATCCAGAAGGAAAGCGGGTGTAACCACATGACGGTATGTGCTCGTCCGCATTCTCTCTGGTCTGCCTTCCGACATCAGTGACATGTTTACTTATGTCTGGCAGTGCATTTCACCCGGGTGCAACACTCATTTTTGCTACGTCTGTGGTGACATGATCGTTCGGTCTGCACTCAACCATGAGATCAATCAAGCAGTCTCGGAACACTTTCGCAGGTGCCAGCTGTTCGAAGTCCCGAACTGACGTGTGGACGAAGGCGATGTTCCCTGGTCGTTATTGTTATGAGGACATGGCTTACAAGGAAGCGTACGCCTGAGCGCTGTGTTTGGCTTCCTGTCCCTCACTGGTGGTGTATGTTAGATGATCTTGTACCCTTTTCCCACTCCCCTTTTTTCGACTTGTTATTCCAGTCCCCTTGCGCACCCAGCGCTGTACTCCAGTGCTAACGGAGTGACACTTGTCTGCTGGAGTGGTCCGTCCGATGGAAGTGTAAGCCCTTTGCCAATCCACTCAAAGGAATGCCAAGACAAGCTTTGACCAGGAGCTACAATCAGATAACGCTATCACTGAGGAAGCTAGACGTAGGCCTCGAGATTGGAAATTCCGAAGCTCAACCGTTGAAGCATAAGTGTCATGTAAATAAATGTGGTGTAGAATTAAAGGCGTGTACTTTAAGAAAATGGCTTGAAGCGATGTCGTGGGTTGTGCGACGGCTCAGGGTTTTGAACGAGGCGTGAACTTGAGCATGCATCCATCCTTGGGGAAGAGCGTTGCAATAATTCTGTTCGCAGATGCCCATGAATACACACAGGTCACCACACAAAACACAAGACGTACTGGACTTTATCGCTTTCAGGTGTTTGATGATGTTCCCAGTTGGTAAGTACGCTCGCGGTGGCAAGGACGAGTGCAATGTTCAGCTGTGCATACTCAAGACCAATACACTTGTGAGGACCACTGCCAAACACGAGGTAATTCTGGGGGTTGGTATTAGCGGAGTCGCTGGGGTCGAGCCACCGGTCGGGGATCAAGCTGTTGTGATCTGGATACACTTCGGGATCGTGTAGAGAGTTGTAGAAGGACGGGATCACCATACTGCTGGCAGGGACCGTGTACTCGGGAGTGATGGGAAACGGTTTCTTGACTTTGTAAGGGACCTTTGAATGAGGCCATCAGAAACAGACCAAATAAACGCAGCAGATCAAATTATACCATGGTGACAGGGGGCTTAACGCGCATACTTTCCTTGACAAAGGCCTTAAGATAGGGCATCTCGTCCAACATTTCCAAGGTCACAGGCTTGTCGATATCATTGCCCCGAATGCGATATTGTTCCTCACGGATTTTAGTCAGAATTTCGGGGTGGTCCGCAAGGTGCTGAAAGCCATAGATCAAGCCACTGCTCATAGCATCTTGAGAGGCAAACAAGAACGAGAAGACGACCATGGCCATCTCGCGGTCACTGAAATCTTTCCGACCTTTGTAACCGGGGGCCTGTATTTCCTTGACCCACTGTTCAAGCATGCACTCTGGCTCGGCACCTTCTCCGATGGTGATCTTCGATTTTGCGGCAGCCATTTCCAACCATTTGAACGCGGCTTTGCGAGCTTGAATTGCCTTGTAAACTTTGGTTCCGGGGAGAGGAATGGGGAAATTGACAAGCTCGAGGGCACGGGTGATGTCCCAGTACTTTTGACTGATCTCAGCAGCGCCGTGTTCGGGAATATGATTACCACAGAAGACACGAAGTGATGTGTGCATATTGAGTTGACGTGCCGTCTTCATGATTGACTTTGGTGAAGGATCCCTGGCAGCGTCTGCGAGCCATCGGTTCAGATGCGTGCGGGCGATGGCGTCCTGGACAGAGATGTAGATGCTAGAAGGCGATGAGAGAGTGGGTTTGGAAGGTCGGACCGAAAGACCCGCACCTGAGAGCCTTACGAGTAAAAAGAGTATTTAATACCCTCCGGTACTCAACGTGGCTTTTACCGGTAAGGAAGACCCTGGGAAAGTGTGCTACAGTCTCCTGCACATGTGAAGCAAGCGAACGGCGTGTACGAACCAGTTATCGGGCATGAGAATGGCCTTTGCAGAATGGACGAGACAGGGCTCGGCATGGGTTGGTGAGTTCAAGATTTTACGCGAGTACTCGTTCGACGAGGCCATGACGATGAAGCTGCGTGTAAGACCGTGTCAACACTCATTCGGCACGTACACAGGGAAGTGACTCGCATGTTGAAGACACTAACGGCACTGAGAGCACCAGAGTTCCACTGAGCCATGTATCCTTCCATAGTAGGCTTCATGGAATCGGCAAACTTTCCGACAAGTGGAATGGTCCATGTCGCACCAGGGAGATGCTTCTTCTTGTACCTGTACACGGACTGCTCGAGGGCAAGGAGGGCGGCGACGATGGCAACAGTGGTGTAAAGCCAAGTGGCCCGATTGGAGGTAAGGGCGAAGAAAGAGGGGACGGGGATGTCAACGAGGGGGAAAGAAGAAGAGGAGGGGCCGGGGACGGGGGAGGAGTAATGGCGTAGGAGAGACGCCATGATACTGGGAAGATAGTGAACACGAAGGAGGAACAGCTCAAGAACAACCGACACTTATTTACCCCCTCCTGCGCGTTGATTGGCCAGCAAAATCAGTCGACTAAATTGCAGTAGTATATAAGCACAGCCACGGCTAAGACGTCTCTCCCCTCCCCTGTTAGCTTCAATCAGAGGTCGCGGGGCTCCCCGACTCCAGCAAAGAGATCGTAGGTATCGTTGGAAGGCGGATAGAGTCCATATTCACTTCTCCGTATCCCCACTTTCTCGCATTCAGTCTGTACATGTTAGATAAGTTGATAATGAACCGATCGATCAAGCGTGACATGACCACTCACACCGCAAGCAGAGAAATCACATAGGCTGCACGGTCAACACATCAAGTATATCATCCGGGTCTATTCAAAGGATACTTACACGGTGCAATAATCATCACCGCGGTGAACACCTTTCCCGGACCCTTTCCGACGGCCCACTGTCACGACCCTAACGTTATGCTCTGCTCGTAAGACAAAAGGACGGCTTACACTAATAGCGATGGCCAGCCCTACGGCGCTGATGTGGATTCAGCACAGTTCTCGAGCAGTACAGGATTACCTACCTCGTCATTGCACCCATGTGAATCGTCACCACAACTAGTCGTTGGATCCTACCTTCCGTTCTGTGGAATTGATTAGCTCATGGCCACTAATGTTACAATCGTGATCCAACCTTTTGACTCCCGCACGCCCGGGGCGGAGATAGAAATATACTGACACAGTAATCAGGACGTCGCACACAAGTCCCAGAAAGGCATATAATCCAGTGAACTAGAATAGAAAAGATGCTCAGATGATGAGGCCCCAGCGTATCAAGAGCACAGACCGGTAGTTGAATCCGCGCTGACTCGGGAAATCTGTTTGGTCCAGATGAGAGAGAGAGAGAGACAACCAGATTGGAACTTACTCCCAAAAGGCACCAACTAAAAAGCAACAGTGAGGAGACGAAGTACATAAAAAATGGTTACCTACTCATCCCAAATACTATGCCAAAGAAGTTCGAAAGACGGACATGATCAGATGAAGGATCCAACTTACAGAACTGCGATGCGCTTAATAGCCACTGCAGACGAAAAATAAGACGACACTTGTATCCTCGAAAAGGCGAACACACCACCAAACCCGTTATTGTCCTATTCTTCTGGCTTACTGAAACGAATCACTCAGCAGGATGAAATCCCGATAGTAGCAACTACAAACTTGTCCATAATCTCTTCCCATAGAAGCTAGCTCACGTGAGTCAGTGACCTTCGCTCGCCAAAGAGGACCCACCTTTGGACGATGAATGGAATCAACATCTGCACATGGTTTTCCAGTTATTGGAACACGTCGTAAACGATCGCAGACGGCATACCGACGCCCCAATATTTAGTTGTAGTTCCCTGCACCATGTTCGTGGGAGATGATGAAAACCCACTGAGTGATGACTGACCAATGACTAGCGAACGCTGGATATCCTCCATGGGATTGAACGAGGGACCACCATTGGATAACAATCGTGGAGTACACGTGAAGCACGCTTGTCAGGCTGCATGCGCACTCCAAGTCATTTCATGGGTATGCAATAGACGGAACACCTCACCACATCACGATCACCTAAGAACCATCTGCGATAAGCTAGCTATTGGCCTCTTGGCAGGAAGGTCACGCACCAAACACTTTTGTGGAAACACATCACGCGGAAATGAGCGGAAATAATCGTAGAATTGACCGAGAGCTACGCCATACATACTACTTCAAAAGGTTAGTCCTGGTCTTCGGAAATCAAATGGCCACGGACAATAATAAGATGGCCAGTCCTTTCCAGCCAGCACCCGTGAGGAGACGATCAGAAAGTTACGGACCATACCCACAGCAGGCCGCGATCACTCACCGATGAAAGTAGATATGTTTGCTGCCGCGAAAAGAACTGCCATATCTAAGAATTGAGCTCAACGTTTTACGGGAACAAACAGCAAGGTCGCATGAATCTGGAGCGCTACATTTATAGAGATGGTTAATACACACCATGCCCTTCCGGGGACGCGCAGACTGCAACAAGTTCTCCACGGCATCGCTCGTTACCAAGTAATGAAATGCCTATTGAGAAGCTGAACGATACCGACATCAAGGGCAATGCCGTCATGTGCATTTCGTAACAATAGATATTTCCCTGGCTGAGAATTCAAAGTAGGAAGAACTTTTTTTTCGCGTTGCTTGGTTGAGAGATTTGGTGGTGAAATGATCACATTGTCCAAGCTTGTCCACCCTTGATTTAACTTTATTCTGGCGAGAGTTACATGTGCTAAAGTTCGAGGTGAAGTCCTGGCTGCGTTACGTGTCGATTTGCAAGGTTTAAATCATGTCGTAGCGCTGTACAGGGATCGGAAAAAGTCTTTATGCGCCTCCATGTCAGTGTGGCTGGGCTAGAAGACGCCACCAGCCACAACATCAAAGCCATCATGTGAGCACTACAAGGGTTCACGCCTAGGACTCAATAACTACAGTCGACTCTGACATAACGCATACCCATTAAAACCCATACTCTCTTATAACCCATAGGTTTTCTGATTTCCCAAGTTGGTTTGCAGTATTTTCTTACTCATACCCCATACCCCATACCCCATAACCCATGGTGATTTTCTGACTTTATAACCCATACTTTTACCTGAAGACTTTGAGACAGTAGCAAAGGAGCTGGAAAATTTCCACTATATTATACAATTATGCTACTTGATATGCCCAGAATGGCAACTATGGCCTGAAACACTATTATTCATTATCCATGACATTCATTAGTACTCTAAAAGCAGCCTTAGCAAGACTTCAGAATCAAAATTAGAATCAGAAATCAAGCCTTGAGGCTAGGCTGAAAGCTGGGCATACTATCTCAGAGGCAGATCAGGATTGGCTGGATAATGAGGAAAATCTTATAGATAAGGAATGTGTGATTGAAAAATTAGATTCAAGAAAGAAGTTGATAGTGGAAAGGCTTCAGAGGCTAGTGGCAAGTAATAGGGAAAATGAAGTTCTTTTCAGGAAATGCAAGCATATGATTTTTTTTTAACTTTAGAAGCTTGATTTTAAATATCTTATTATAATAATAGATTCAATATCTGACTTTAACACATATATAGTAAAGAAAACTAGGATATAAAAATCAGCACAGTTAGAAAAAAAAGGAAAATGACACTCTCAACCAGTAAATTGAAATTCTTGATTGGTATTATGCCAATGACAAGAATCAAACTTAAACAACAAAACATTTTTATATAATCTATCTTATTTTAAGCAACCATGGATATCAGCATGGCTAAAGAATAAGGTCAAGTGGCATACAAAATATAATTCTGATTTGGGCTTTAATCTTCAAAACAAGTGGATCCATTAAACTTAGCAATCTGAGATCACAGAAATATTTGATTTATGGGTTTCAAAGGCTATGGCAAAAAAATTTCTTTTAACAGATAAAGTATTGTATCAAAAATGGAAGAAATTTACTAATCTTGCTAAAATACCAGAAAATAAGTGCCTTAATCTAAGTGGGGACTGGTTAAGCTGTTACAAGACCTGAATTGGATTAAAAGAGATAAAACAACATGAAGAGAGTGTATCTGCATCCATTACAACAGTTGAAAAGAAATGGCATCATATTCAGGATCTGATTAAATTAAAGGGCTATGTACAATGAGATATTTTCAATGCTGATAAATTATCCTTATTTTATGTGTAAGTATTTTCTATTCTTAAAGATTAATATTTTAATCATTATTATTAAATAGTATGCCACTTGACTGTGGCCTTGCTAACAAGCAAAGCCCTGGTGTCAAAGGAAAAAAGACCCAGCTCACATATTTATTCATTACTAATGCAGATGGATCAAAAAAATTACCATTACTTGTTATTGAAAAAGCTTACAAATCTCTCATGTATTTAAAAACAAGACTAAAACTCAGCTTGGATTTTACTATTGGTATAATGCAAAGGCATGAATGATATCCATGATCTATCAGGTATGGCTATTAGACTGGGATTAGAAGCTCAGACTAGAAAACTGCAAAATTTTACTCTTACAGGATAATTTTTTGGGACATATTGTTTTTGAAAATCTTACTAACACTGAGGTCATTAACTTTACACCAAATCTCACTGCTCATATACAATCCAATGACCAGGGAATTATTCATTGTTTCAAGGCTCATTATTGTGCCAAGTGTTCTGCATCAAACTAAGGTGCCTTCAATACACAATGTGAACTGGTATATAACAATTATTATCACACATTTTTCTTTTCTTGATCACATGGCCTTATCTTATCTTCTTCATATGGTTATCTAATCTTTTATCTTATCAAGGGCATGTGACAGGTCACAAGACCCAGGGCATAGGGTTAGCCTCATGTCTAAAACCCTGCATGCTTTTTTTCATATCTGTTGACTTCTCTTCCATTTTAGAAGCTGGACCCTTAATGGGTCCCAGGATCACTTCACTTCTTTTTGATCCCCATGCTGCATGTATGGGAATATTCCCATCAGGGACTTGGTCCATGTGCACAAACTGTAGCTATATAAACTGTAGCCTTATCATCTCAAAGCTCCTAGCTTTGAGCACTTGTATATTACTTGTGTTAACTCTGAAGCTACTTCTTGTCTAAAACTTCTTTCACTGAGCATTTGGCACTGCAACCTTGCAGTGCATAATACTTGCTCAAGGCTACCATACATTCTTTTTCTGCTTTATCAAATAATTTTTGTTGTTTTTCTTTGCAGAAGAAGTTGTTCTAGCAGCAAGTAGAGAGAAAAACTGTTGATGAAATTCAGTCACTTCAAGGTGTGATTGGAAGACCAGATTGCTAAAGAAATGTACTTGGATGTTTGTGTTAAGGAAAAGATAGCTAAATTGGTAAAAAAGATTAACAGGAAGTGATGCTGTTATTGGGACAACAAGGTTGAGAGAAAGATACTCAAGAGGAAATTTAAAGTCACTCACCACTATGACATATTGGTGGCCCACTTGTTGAAAAAGAGAATCACTGTGATTAAGGAGGACAGGAAGGCAAAGCTAGGAAGAAACAGGAAGTTTGCATTGATTTGTCTTTGAATACTTTACCCAGGAAATGCATTAAAGAAGGCTATGCCTAGAGGAAGTTATGGCTGGTGAGGGTATTAATATGAATTCATTAATAGATCAGATGGCAGAGTTGTTGCTCTGGTCCAAAAATAACATCACAAGAAAGGTGGTGGATCCAGGAGTCTGGGATGGAGACAAATGGAAGTGAAAAAGGTGGTGAATCTCACTCAGAGTATGAATGAGAGAATAGGACTGGAAAAATAATTGCCTTTGGGCAATAGCTGTTCTTTCCCACATGAAGGATGCAGCTGATGACTTTGCAACCCTAATACTCATGGAGTACAATAATATGAAGGACCACCACATTTGGGTGGATAGTTAGAATACAGGGTGAGTATTGGGCAATACAGCTTGACCCTCTTGGCTGGATCTCTAGGCCAAGATCAAAGGGAATTTCAGGATTGAGGAGTTGGCTCACCAGAGCCTCAAGGAACTCCGGGGACTGAAGCAACAAGGGAGGAAGATTAATAACTTCCTTAACAAGTTCAATCTTTTACAAAAGGAGGCTAAATCAGATAATAACCATGCTGTGGAGCTACTGAAGCAAGCAGTAGACTACAGAGTTTACTTCCAAGTGGCTCTGCAAGATGGGGATAATGAGCAGTACTTAAACATGTTTGCTCATTTCAGGCAGGTTGGACAAACTTTCAAGAAGATAATAATAGAATGACCAGCTTTTTAAACACAAGGTCCACCTTGCCCATTTCTGTTTCATTATCCACAATCCCCTTATTAGTCATGCCCCCCTTCTCCTTCTCATTTCACAGCTGTGGGTACTTAACCAGGATAAGGGGCCCCAATGGAAGTGGATCAGCAAGATGCAAGGCCTGTACTGTTACACTAGGCCTGGGTAGGGTCAGGTGTAGACCTTCAGAAGAGAAAACTGCAAGTGGAGTAATCTCAACAAAGAGTCAGCTCATGGCAAGGAATGATGCAACATGAGGACAATATCATCAAGGATGCTTGAATAAGGTGTTGAGTGACTGCAAGGATGCTAGCTTACAGGTTTACAAGTGTTTCATCTTGTACACCAATGTGTGAACTAAGAAGGGATATATTTGCAAAGAGGGAGTAGCCTCTAAGTGACTGAGGTATTGAGTGAATCAATGTATGTGAAAGTAGAAGGTAGTAGTAGTATAAGAAGAATGGAGGCAAAGTATGCTACTTTATAGTACAGCTAAGTAAGGTTCAGACTCAGTTGGATAAGTCATAGGGATGATAAATGCTAAGTAAGTAATCTGTGTGAAAATGGATGAAATGTGGGAGAAGTATCTTGTGTGTAATACATCATAACTCATGCAAGGGATGCAAATTGTGAGTAATACTGGGTGAGTCAGAGAATGTTCTGGAACAAAAGGAGAGGAAGGTTCCAGAACAAGAACAAGAAAGTGTTAAAACATAACAGAGAAAGAAAAAAAACAGGGAAATTGTAACATGTATAGTCTCCTCTTACTTGTTTTAATTGTGGCAGGGTAGGCCACATGGCAAGAGATTGCAGGGCACCCCACAACCCTGCAAGAACAGGAGAGTACACCAAACTAGGTAGTGTACTTTCAAAACATACATTTTCTTTTTTGAAATATGTTTCTAATTGCCTGCAGGCAAATATATCATGTTTTCATGCTGGGAAGGCATCTTGTAAAAGCATGGCCCCAGCAGATGGATGCTTAAATTCCTTCCATCCAACAAACTAATGGATATTTATACTCAAACTTTGAAAGAGAAAGAAAAACCCTAGATTCAATCTTTAAAAGGAAGAAATGAGATGAATTATGAGTAGGAGTAAAGGTAATAGGGGAAGTCAGAGAACTTGAAGGATTACAAGCACAGGCCTGTGGATTAACAGATGCAATTTTAGATTCTGAAGCTTTGCTAACATTCATAGATTAGAAATATGTATGGAAGCATGGCTTGTATGAAAAGCCCTTAGATCAGTTCCTAACCATATTTAATGCAGATGGAACTCAAGATATGATAGGGCAAATTACTAACTATGTAGTTCTCTACATTGCCATTAAAGACAAGAATGGCATATGCATATGGCATCAAGAATGTATCAATGCAATGGTCTTGTATCCAGGATCCTTAAACATGTTGATAGGATATGATTGGTTCAAGTGACATAACCCTGGAATAGATTGGATCAATAAAACAATTGAGTTCCCAAGATGCAATGCAATGTGCCATGTTCATTACATTAATATGGCAGAAGATAATGAACTGTGCAAAGAGTTACTCAAGGAAGTATGGAAGTTTCTTACTGTCTTCTCCCAGAAACAATCAGAGTAAATGCTGACCAGGAAACCATGGAGTCATGCAGTGGATCTCAAGGATAACTTCATTTCAAAGAAAGATCAAATCATTCCACTAGCAGACACTGAACTCAAAGAAGTTCATGAATTTATTTCCAAGAAAACTGCTAAGGGATATATTCATTCCTTGAAATCACCCCAAACTTCTCCTGTGTTTTTTAGAGGAAAGAAGGATGGTGGAAAACAGATGGTAATTGACTACAGGTATTTGAATAAGGCAATCATCAAAAATAGCTACCTGCTATCTCTCATCTCAATACTTATTGATTACTTAAATGGAGCTAATCTTTTTACCACACTTGATTTGCAATGGGGATACAATAACATTCACATCAAGGAAGAAAATAAATGAAAAGGAGCATTCACAACTCCTTTAGAAGCATATGAACCCCTTGTCATGTACTTTGGCATGTGCAATTCACCAGGTACTTTTCAAGTGATGGTTAATGACATCTTTACAGATATATGGGTGAAGATGCTCATCTATATTGATGACATCATTATTTTCACTAAAAACAAATTATCTGCTGATCATTTTAAAGTTGTTCAAGAAGTTTTTAAACAATTACAAGAACATGACCTGTTCTTAAAACCATCCAAATGCTATTTTGTGAAACGGCGTTTGCTTTGCCGTTGCTGATAAATGGGATATCTGCTAGTGATCGCTTCTCAAAGCTTGGGTTTTAGCTAGACCCCAAGAGAACTAGGCAAGAGATGAAAGGGTCAAGGAACTTGTATAAAGCTCTAGGCTCAAGTGCACAAGACTGAGGGAAAATCCCCAGCTGGTGCCAGCCTCCTTATATATGCTACACTGATGCGCACGGACCATGTAAGTGGTTCCGGCCCTAAATATGCTACAGTCAGCCAACCAATGGCGATAAGAAAGCGAGTACCTTAGCAGTTCCATGAGGAAGCTGCCAGGCCTGATGTTATGGTCTGGGCTGTGATATGTGAAAGAGTGAAAATGTGAAGGAGTGAAATGTGAAGATGTGACAATGTGAAAAGGTGAAAAGGTGAAGAAGTGAAATGGTGAAAGAGTAAAGGTGTCCCACGGTCACGTGATGTGAAAAGTGAAAAATGATTATAACATTTTGCACAAACAGAGATGGATTATCTGGGCATGGTGGTCTCTAAAAAGGGGGTATGAATGCAGCTTAATAAGACTAAAGCAATTACAGAATGGCCAGTTCCCCATATAGTCAAACAAGTGCAGTTCTTTTTAGGCTTGGCCAATTACTATTGTTGCTTTGTACCAAATTTTGCTACCATTGCTTGACCCCTTCATGCTCTTATGCACAAGAACCTCTCTTTTGTTTGGACAGATGCCTATACAGAAGCTTTCACCATGCTCAAAATCCTTTTATCTTCTGACCCTCTCCTTGTTTATCCTGACTTCTCTCATTCTCTCCACATTGAGACTGATTCCTCTTAATCTGCTATGGATGCAGTTCTCTTCTTTCAGCAACTTGATGGATCTTGGCATCCTGCAGCCTATATGTCTAAAGTCTTTCTTTCCACAGAGCTAAATTATCCTATCTATAACAAGGAACTTTTGGCAGTTATTCAGGCTTTGAAAGCCTGGAGGCATTATGTTATTGGCCATTCTACATTTGAAATTTGGATGGACCACAAAAATTGAAATATTAGCACATGCCACAAGATCTCTTTTCTTGTCAGGCATGTTGGCAGATCTTCCTTTCCAAGTTCAACTATGTTTTTGTTTATAAACCAGGATCTTCTAATGGTCATGCCAATGCTCTCTTATAATGCCCCAATCATACATTCCCTGTGGATCTTAATAAAGACATTATCTTGCTTCCCTTTTTCCTTTTTGTTTATTTTATTGATACTTCTTTCTCCTTCTATTATGCATCTTGTGCAACCACCACTTTTACATCATGTGATCATGGGAGACATACTCCTTTTCAGGTAATTCTAGCTTGGGGTTGACTACTTTATAAGTACCTTTACAGTCAGTAGTCATATGACACAGGATCTGGGATTTTCCCAAGATCTGCCCTGGATCTTTTCTATCAAGAATTTAGATGTATCTCCATGGATCTGACAGATCTTAGATCTACATCTATGATCTTATCACATCTGTGGCAGAGATTTCCATTCTCATATTTATCTTGATCTTCTATTACAAGTCTTTCCTTCTTTTCCATTTTATTCCTTGATCCATAAGGCCACTATCTTACTTCTTCATATCCACTCTATGCCTTTCCCTCTCTTATTTAATAGTGCACCCTTACTGCTATTGGTGTCCATAGATAGTAGTAATCTAGGGTAGGCTTAGTATAGATGGTCTGTGTGCTACCCTGGGCCATATATAAGGGGCAGGTATGGATAGCCAAGTCTCTCCAGACTTGATCACTTTGTATCTTGCTTTAAGCACTTCTTTGGATTTCAAGCCCTTTCAGATCTAGTCCTCAGTTGCTTAAGTCCAAGTCTCTTTCAAGTCCTTCTTCATCAATTCCTCCTTGGTTGCTCCTCTTCAGAGCCTCCTCTAGGTTTTCTCTTTATGTTCCTCCTCCCAATCTTCATCTAGATATAGCCTCTGGGATCCAGAGTCATAATATCTTCCTTGCAGATGTTGTTTCTCATTCTTGTCATTTATCTCTCCCTTCATCTTGGTATTATGACAAAGATGACTTGATCTTTGAAAACTTGAGAAACCAAGTTTTTGTTCCTTGCCCTTTACATTCTTGTCTTTTAAATTTAACACATTTTTCACCTTTGGGAGGTTATTCAGGCCAAACCTGTACATTTCAACTTCTCACTCAGTATTATTTCTGGCCCTCTTTGAAAATGAATATAGCTGCATTTGTACAGCACTGTCCTACCTGTGCTATGTCCTTAGACACAGAACTACCTTCCCAAATAATACCTTTTCTGGCAGCTTCAGAACCATGGAAGGATTTATCAGTGGATTTGGTAACAAGCTTACCAATGGTACAAGAAAAAGAGAGTATTTTGGTGATTGTGGATAGATTTTCTAAAGAGGTGGTTTTTACTCCATGCAATTCTTCTCTTTCTTCTCTGGAGTTAGTGGAACTTTTCTGTGACCATGTTTGGTTGTATCATGGACTATCCAGCTTCTTGGTTTCAGACCAAGGACCACAATTTATTTCCAAGTTCACCAAAGAGCTCCACAAGACTCTTCACATTTCCTTTAAACCATTAACTACATATCATTCACAAACTAATGGACAAATAGAGTAGATCAACCAGGAATTGAAGAAGTATCTGTACATGTTTGTAGCAAAGAAACAATTGGAATGGGTCAATTGGATTAAGATGGCCAAGTTTCATCACAACAATTTATTTTCCTTAGTCACTAAAACCAGCTTTTTTGCTATTACAAAACAATTTTCCCCTTATATGGGCTTTGAAGGCCCTTTTACCTCTTCCCCTTTCACTGTGCAGTTGAATAAATTCTTCTCTAACATCACCAACTTTTTGAAAGAAGCTTGTTCTACCATTGTGATGCATAACACTAAACCAGCATATGCTTCTTACTGCATTGGAGATTTGTTGATGCTTTCTACCCACAACCTCTCCCTTTCTTATCTGTCCAAAAAGTTGACTTAGCATTGGATAGGACTGTTTAAAGTCCTTGATGTTCTTCCTAATGTGATTAAACTTCATTTCTCTTTTGAAATGCATATTCACCTGACTGTCAATATTAGTCATATCAAAAAGGTACATGATCCTTTTCCTGACCAAGAAGTAATTACTCCCAATCTGGTTGTTATTACAGAGGAAGATCATAAAGAATATGAAGTTGAGGAAATAGTGAACTCATGGTTGTGCAAAGGCAAGTTGAAGTATTTGGTATATTGGAAAGGCTACTTGGCAAAAGATTGCACCTGGTAAACAGTTAATGATGTTGCAAATGTGCCAGTGATGTGGGAGACTACCTGCTATGCCTTGATACTTGTGACAACCTTGGTGGATGCTCCTTTCTAAGACCTTCTGTAGCTTTTGTGCTAGTGGCTACAACTAGGCAACTGGTAGTTGGAGCCAATGGACTCTTGTATAAATCTGATGGCAAGGCAGTAAGCGAGAGCTGAGGAGGGATCCTTCTTGGATCAAGTCCTAGATCACCACTGAGGTTCTAGCCTAGAGGTCAAGAGAACAAGACTGGGGAATTCCAGCTTGCACCCTCTTCCTTATATATTATCAAGCATGGCACACAGACCATATACAAAGGGTCTACCCTAAAGTAAGCTATCTGTGTTCACCAATAGTGTAAGTAGCTCCTGCCTCTAAATAGATAGATGAAGGAAAGCATGGGGCGGCAATGAGGAGTGAGGCAGTGGCCTCATGGATTAAGGGAAAGGGAATGGAAGAGAAGCACCAGTCCCTGAGGAGGTGTGGCTGCCTGGTGGCCAAGGAGATTCCATCTGAATCTCTGCCACAGATCAGATCCTAATTTAGATCATAAGATCAGATATCATCAGATAGATCCAGATCTTATCTAGAGATCTGCCACATCATGTGACTGTTATTGTGCTTAAAGGAATACTCTGATATAAGGGAAAGGACTTAGACCTTAGCCTAGGGTTTGCCTTATTAGGCAACTCGTCCGCACGATCATGTGCAACTGATCATGTGACCAGCACATCTCGTGCTCCAAAGTTCCCATAGTTATATGAGACCATCGTGTTAGGCTGGAGCTGTAACAGCCAGAGCTGGTTTATAATTTTTACAAGTTATATTCTTCCACCCCTTGCTGTCTCTTTTCCATTTCCACTACAGACTTTGTCCATGTGTTCCAATCATATGAAAATTTCACCTTGGAAATCCCACTTTGGTTCTCTTATCTGGAATTTAAGAGCTAAAAAGAGAGTAGTATTATATTGCATTTTTCTTTTCTTGATCATGTGACCTTATCTTATCTTCTCCATGTGGTTATCTAATCTTTTATCTTATCAAGGGTATATGACAGGTCCCAAGACCCAGGGCATAGGGTTAGCCTCATGTCTGAAACCCCACATGCTTCTTTTTATATCCATTGACTTCTTTTCCATTTTAGAAGCTGGATCCTTAATAAGTCCCAGGATTGCTTCTTTTCTTTTTAATCCCCATGCTGCATATATGGGAATATTCCCATTAGAGACTTGATCCATGCACACAAACTGTAGCTATATAAACTGTAGCCTTACTGTCTCAAAGCTCCTAGCTTTGAGCACTTGTATATTACTTGTGTTAACTCTGAAGCTACTTCTTGTCTAAAAATTCTTTCACTAAGCATTTGGCACTGCAACCTTGCAATGCATAACAACAATGATGAATAACCAACAACAAGAGGGCTTTTGAGCTAGTGGTCCCAAACTAGGCTAACAGAGAGGTATGAGGGCTGTGAAGGTGATCCACAACTGATAAGGACAAGGAAAGGAAAGGGAGTAAAGACACAAGGTGGTCAAGACTAGTGAAACCCCAAGTTTCTCTCTACTCATATATATGTTGTAGCAGAGACATATAGTCTCAGTACAGGATTACTAACTACTATCTATGGTCATCAATAGCAGTAAGTACACATGCTGATAAATAAGAAAGAATAGGGCAGAGGGTAGAAGTGAGGCAGTGGCCTCATAAATCAAGAATGGAAGAAGAGAATCCATATCATAAGGATATGGGAGAATGGAAGGGAAGCATATAGCATTGGCAGATATGAATATAACCAGGCAACCATAAGGCTAAGGAAATTAGATATCATTGGTATTATGAATCTGGATCTTATCTTAAGATCTGCCATATTATATAACCAATACTATATGTAGGAAAATACTCTAATAAAAGATCAAACCTATGCCTAGAGTTAATCTTGTTTAGGCAAGTGAGTCTCATGATCACATAACAAAACTGTTAGTATTTGCTGAGCACATAACACCAAGTTTATTTATTGTGCCATTTATCTTTATAAGGCTGGAATTACTATATCAAATATCTATAATATTAATCAGCTTGAGGCTATGTGACTTATAGACAGTATATGGAAAAATGACATTAATACAACAACAATATGAAACTGCTGGGCCAAGGCTAATATTCTTTCTAATATATCATATCCAACAGCTAAAAATCCAGGCCCATTTCTTCCCATCTTCTCTTTGATTCATGGCTCTAAGTCACATAATAACTCCATATCATATCTTGTGCAGAAAATCTTGTTGGCCATGCACTGGATGAGCTAGAGGCAACTGGAATTCTTCAACACACAAACCATATGCATATTGCAGATCTTCTTAATTCTGTTTCAGAAACTTAAAACATGTTTAATGTGATGAATAAAGATATTTATCAGGTAGTTATGAATTTCAAGGCTTTATAGGAGACAAATAGGCAGGATGATGATAATGGGGCACCAGTTAAGCCAGGTCCATCACAAAAGAAGGTACTTCAAGTAGTGCTTGTGCTGCACAGCTTTGTCAGCAATGCTGATGATCCATTTGCTCATTAGCTTGAAAAGGCATTGAAACTATTTGAATAAAAGACATGGGTTGCTGAAATGTAGGGTATGATAGCTAGTAAAATTATAAACTATTTTTCTTGTGGCTAGTCTTATATTCTATATGTATGCTAGCAAATTTCTGGTTGGTTTGAAGCCGTGCAGTTTATAACATCACATGATCATTATCTGCCAGATAATCCATATTCTCTAATAATTTATACCTTGGAGCATATTTTAAAAGGTATGTGTTATGTGAAAGTTGATTGTAATAAGTCTGGAAAGAATATTTTAATCTGATGTGGTTATGTAATGACATACTGAGTAGTCAAGTCAATTAAGTATGGACTTAACAATAAATTATAGATATAAAAAATATTAAACACAAAAAAAGAGAATTTATTGCTGGTAACTTGAAATTATAAGATATGAATATTATATACTATGAAGCACCTGTTATGATTATTCTTTTCTTTTTCTTTGCATTCTAGCTTCTGATCTTCTCATATTTCCAATGCTTTCTTGTTATATTCCAAAATCTTCTAACTTTTTTATTTTGAAACATTTCTTTACTTAGCAGCTATTACTTATAGTCTGCTTCCTCTTGGTTCCATCTGTTTCCACACAGATTGCTTACTAAGCCATAGTCATTCATTCTTACTTATTTAACTGAGTCAGAACCTTATCTTCTGTAGTATAGGCAGCATATTTTATCTTTTCTGTTTCTTATGCTACTTCTGCCTTATTTTATTTTATTCTCCTCAAAACCATCTGCATATTGAGTCTCCAGCCTATAACATTTTGTTAGCAGACATTATCTTAGTTCTCAATGAGTCCAGCATTCTTATTTTATTCCCAATTTTTACTAAGGGATATATGGTGCCATTTCACATTTGTATTATAACTCTAGATCCAAGGCTGATCTTTATTGGGTCTTATCCCTTACCTCTAGCTTTAAGGTCTACATTAGTTCCTATCTAGGCCCAGCATAACAAAAAAAGTAGTATATACTACTTGTGGCTACCTTTGTTGTAGTTCTACCACCATTTTACCCAAGATCCCTTTTTTTCTTGACATTCTCTGAGAAAAGCCTAGAAATCAATCTATGAAAGACTTTCTTGACTCTTATGAAACAGAAGAACCTTCAAACTCCCACCCTAGTTCCCCAGAAGATAATTTTTGTGATCTCTTCTTCTTTTCACAGAAGATCAAGAACAAGATCATGTTTTTATAAATAAACTTTCTTTTTCTCTAAAGACCCTTTAAGAACCCACTCCTCCTTTCCCAACTTCCACCAGATACTGCATGCTCTTTCTTCTTCCTCTGAAATCTCTTCCTTCTCTCAATATGTTCAACTCTTCTGTGAAACACATGGGCAATGCATTGAACTAAGAAACTTGATGACTGTTAACTTTCCCTAAAGGGTGCTCTGATACAACTAGAGTTGACTTTGACTAGGTCAACTAGGATAAGGCAAAAGAAAGTATAGAAATCAAGTGACTTGTATAAAATATAAGCTCAAGTGCATATGACTGGAGAAATCCAGGCTATGAACTAAGCCTTTATATACTGTACAGAAATGTGCATGGACCATGTAGGTCTGGCCTATCCTAAAGTACTGCTCAGTCAGCCAACCAATGGCAGAAGTAGAGCATCTGACTAAGAATAACATGTGCTAACCATAAGGCATAATATTATAGTTCAGACCAGTCTAGACTTGTGAAAATGTGAAGAGGTGAAAGGGTTCTCAGGGCCCTGTGATGTGACATGTGAAGAGTGGAAAGAAAAGTAAAAGATGGAAAAAATGAAAAAAAAACATTATAATATTCTGCCTCTGCTAAATCCACTGAGCTCTGCCTTGATACCCCTGAATATTACAATGGTAACTGAAACAAGGTAGAAGCCTGGCTGGACTCAGTCCAGTTTTATCTCTTTGTCAATGCCATGATCTATAACTGTAATGAGAAAAAGATTATCTTCACCTACTTCTATATAATCAAGGGACCTGCTCTTTTCTGAGTAACCACCTACTGCAAACTATGCATTACTGACACTATAGTAGCTATGGGGACCTTTAGCAACTTTGTCAAGGCATTTAACATCTTTTTCAAACATCAAGATACCATTATCTTTGCTATTCACTGACTTGCTAATACATAGATGTGACAGAACAAGAAAGATAAGTGGACTCTTTTTCTCATTAAGTATACTGCAGAATTCCAGAACCATGTAGTTCTGACTAACATCAAGGATAACAACATCCTGATTGTCTACTACAAAGCCAGAATTCCTCTCTGGCTATCCTATTAAATTCAAAACCTTGACAAAGTTTCTAGTACCATTGAAATCTGGTATAAAAAAGCCATTTATTTTCAGGGAACCTTCAACTGCATTAAGCTCACTGAACTATGCCACAAAAACACTAGAGCCCACACTTGGACCTCCAATACCCTCTTAACCATCCCTTGGGCAAAACAATATCCAAATGCCATGGATATTGACTCAGTTAAGCTAAGTAAACTGACACCTTAGGGATAAGAATAATGCTTTAAGCTTGGTATCTGCCTCCATTGCAAGAAATCCAGCCACAATGCACCCACCTGCCCAAACAATTACCCTCCAACTTCTGCCAATAGCTTTATTACACCTCCAGCAAGAAAATCAGTCAAGAAAATTACTGCTGAAGAAGAAACAACCAAGATTGAAGAGGTTAGTAATGAAAAACCAGAGATTGGTAGAGTTGAATTGGATTTTTGAAGCAGAGTACCTTTTCTACACAAGGTGCTTTCTTTCTCTTCTGCACACCTGTACTTGTATTCTCATCTAGAAAATCAATGAGAATCTTCATATAAGTTTCACTTCCCTTGCACCTGAGATTAGTTGTAGACTTTCCTGCCTTGATTAATAGTAAAGCACAAATCAACTGCATTAACTGGGAGTTTATCTTTCACCACAAATTCCCTGTTATGTGCCTAGTGAACATAATGGTCTCTAGCATATGATTATGAGAACTGTTGAGCATATGATGCAATCTTGTTGCAGTCATGTGAATGAGCTTCCTATTTAAGGAAACTCTAGGCTAAGGCTAAGTCCATATATTTAGAGTATTTTCCTGCACAGATGTTAGTTATGTAATGTGGCAGATCTCAGACAAGATCCAGATACAGTCTCTGATGATATCTGATCTATGGATCTAGATTAGGATCTAATCTGTGGCAGAAATCCAATGGATTTCCTTGGCCATGCAGTAACCATGCCTTATTTATCTTTGCCTTTCCTATGTGCTTTTCTTTTATTCTTTCACATTTTTATAATGTGGTATTCTTTTTAATTGTAGTTCCATAATCTGTAAGACCACTACCTCACTCCTTAGTCATGCCCTATACCATTTTCTTACTATATATAGATTGAGTACTTACTGCCATTAATGGCCATAGATAGCAGTATTTAGGGCAGCCTCTCTGTACTTGATCTATGTACTGACATTAGCAATATATAAGGCAGGGAATGCAAGCTGGGTTTTCCCCAGTCTTGCTCTCTTGACCTTTACCTCAGATTACTACATCTGGCCTTCAGGCAAAGGCTATTTCAGCTTTACCTTGTTACCTGAGCTCTATGCTTTATATAGGTCTTGGTGTTCTCTCTCTATTTAGTCTAGTTGGGGCCACTAGTACAAAAGCCTTGCCAATAGCACAAACATAAGTTAGAAGCATTTATCAAGGCGTTTTAAACACAAGTTCAACAGGTAGCTCCCTCATTTTATTCCCCACCATCTAACTCCCTACCCCCTTTAACATTTACAATATGGACTCTTTCCTGAACAAAAAGGGTTGCATTACCCATATCCATACTATACTCCTCTGAATGAAAGAAGTAACCTGCTCAGTCTCTTGCCATGTCATGACATGTGGAAAAGAAACTCTTGTCATAGGACTTTCTTGACTTCAAGTCACAAATCACACTATAGACTGGATGGCTAACTTGCTTACCATTTCCACCTTTTCTGACCACTTCAAGGAGCTCTATCATAACTTAAATATTTTAATAGCAGATCCCTTAAAAAATCCATTAATAATAATCTCTATAAATAGCACTTCTTTCATGTTATTAACTCCTGCTCCATGTTTCTTCCCTTTATAATGGTGGCAAAACTTATCACCTTCACAGAATTCACCATTAAGGCCAAAAAGGCCAAATTTAGGACTATCCTTTCCCCAGAATATCATTAATATGCCACAGTTTTCTCTAATACCTTCAAAACCCTTGACAGGCTTTCCCCATTTAGATCCTATAATCATGAGATCAATCTCAAGAAGATCTTTGTATTCAAAATCAGAAAGGTCTACCCCCTGTCTACCTTCAAGTGACAAGCCACTAAAGACTTCATTGAAGAAAACCTCTGTGTGGACAAGATTTGCCCTTTCAATTCCCCTCAAGCATTATCCTTCTTCTTTGTCAAGAAGAAGGGTGGAAAACTCTGTCCCTGCCAAGACTATAGATACTTTAGTAAACATACTATTTGTAATGCCTTCTTCCCCTTATTTCTGATCTCATTGACAAGCTTTGAAGAGCAAAATTCTTTACCAAATTTAATGTTTGTTGAGGCTACAATGATGTTTGTATTAAAGATGGATATCAATAGAAGGTGGCATTCATTACTCAAGGCCTTTTTGAACCCACAGTAATGTTCTTTGGCCATAATAACTCATCTGCTACCTTCTAGCATTTTATTAATAACCCCTTCTGCCATATAATTACAGAAGAATAACTAGTTATTTATATGGATGACCTTCTCATCTTCTCTCCTGATGCTAACACATACAGGACCCATACCTCCCACATTCTCCAATAGATAGTGGATCTTGATCTCCATCTTAAACTGGAGAAATATACTTTTGCCTCCTCTAAGGTAGAATACCAGACATGATGGTTTGCCCTGGCAAACTTATCATGGACCCAGTCAAACTTGATGGGATTGTCAAATGGCCCACCTTTCAGAAAGTCAAGGATATTTGTTCCTTTTTGGATTTTGCTAACTTCTACAGACATTTTATCCCAAACTACTTCTCCATCACCTATCTTCTTGATCTTACCAAGAAGACAGCACCTTGCTCCTGGTCTCCAGCCTGCCAGGAATCATATGACTCTCTTAAGGCCCTCTATCTTTTGCAACCTGTTCTCCAACTCCCTGACCTCTCTTGCTCCTTTGCCATTGCCACAAACACCTCTGCCTATATATCTATGGATATTCTTCTTCAAACTGACACAACTGGCAACTGGCACCCCTGCTTCTATCTCTCCCAGACATTCTCTGCAGTAGAATGAAACTATGACATCTATGGTTGTGAACTTCTTGTAATTATCTATACACTCAAGACCTGGTGCCAATACCTCTAAAGCTTTTCCTATGTTGTTTAGATCTTTATAAACCACAAGAACCATATCTACTTCTGTGCCCCCCAGATCCTCAACCATTGACAAGCTTGTTGGCTACTTGACCTTGCAGATTTGGACATTCAACTCCACCATGTTGCAGGATCAGCCCTCTCTAGCCCCAATGCCCTTTTCCACTGACCAGATCTTTGCCCTATATATTTCTCTAACAACAGTGCTATCACTGCCCTCTCCAAATATCTTTTCTGTTATATTATTAATGTCATCTTGACCACCCACATTCACAAATATGTGAAAACTGATCCCATATGTCTCTTTCTTCTCCACAAATGGAACAACCCCATGCACTCTAATCTTTGAAAATGTGTCACTAATTGAAAACTCCACAACAATCTCCTTACATACTGCAACCAAGTCTATGTTCCCACAGATGAATCTCTCTGCCAGTCCATCCTCCATCAATGCCATAATCCCTTGCCAGCCACTCTAGATATTTAAAAACTCTTCAAATTGTCAAACAAGATTTCTGGTGGCCTGACATGGCTACTTATATTTGCTACTTTGTTGAAGGTTGTGCCATCTGTCAACAAAACAAGGTCAATATCCACTCCTTTACCTCTGCACTTACCCCCATCTGCTTTACTACTACTTACCCCTTTCAATTGATTTCTTGTAATCTAATCACTGATCTTTTCTATTATACATCTAGCAAATACAATGGTCTCTAGCATGTGACCATGGGAACTTTAGAGCATGTGATGTGAATGGTTGCATAGTCATGTGACCAGGAGCATGTGATCATGTGAATGAGTAGCCTTATAAAAATAACCCTAGGCTAAAGCTAAGTTCTAATATTCAGAGTATTCTCTATTGTAGGTTTGGTCATGTGATGTGGCAGATCTCAGATGAGATCCAGGTCAGTCCCTGATAATATCAGATCTCATAATCTAGATTAGGATCTGTATCTGTGGCAGAGATCTGATAAATTTTCTTGACCTTATGGTAGCCAGGCCATACTCACATTTACCATCCTATATGTTATTCCATTCTCTCACATTCTTATGGTGTGGTTCTCTTCCATTCTATCTCTTAATCCACAAGGCCACTGCCTCACTTCTCATTCCTGCCCCATGCTCTTTCCTTACTTATTTAATATAGGCCTTAATGCTATTGGTTACCAGATAGTAGTAGTTTAGAGTAGGACTCCCTGTACTTGGTCTGTGTGTGGGCCCTGGCAATATATAAGGCAGGGAGTGCAAGCTGGGTTTCTCCCAGTCTTGCTCTACTTGTCCTTTAGGCTAATCACCTGTGGAATTATACAAGTAGCCCACTAGATCTCTTTGCCATCTCAAAATGGGATCCCATTAAGCTTTCTTTTAGCTTGGGCTCCTCTGGTTACTGAGCTTATGCTTTACACAGGACCATTGTATTTCTCTCTTTCATTTAGCAGCCAGTTAGGGGCCACTAGCACAAAAGCCCTGCTTACAGTTCAGGAATAGGAGCATTTACCAAGAATATTTGAGTATTAAGGCTAGGATGGGCAGAGTACCTGTAACATTTTCCTCTCTGACAGTTACAACTTCCTCTTGATCATGATTAACCATGGCTTACTAGGGGATAATTCTCTGCCCCACCAAGAAAACCACCACAGCCAAAAGCATTTCCATCCTCTTCTTTCACAAAGTCTACTTACAATTTGGTCTTTATAACAAAATAATTTTCTCTAACTGAGGTTTTCAGTTTGCCTCTGCCTTTGCCAAGGAGCTTGATAAACTCCTGAACTATACTCTCTCACCCTCCACCGCATATTACACCAATCTGATGGAAAAACTGAACAAGTTAACCAGAAACTCAAAACCTACCTCTATATCTTTTGTGGCACCAATCCCTTTAAATGGGCAGAACAGATCTTTCATGTGGAATTTGTTCACAACTGCTACCCTCACTCTATTATGAATCAATCTCCATTTTATCTCATAATAGGATATGAACTCTGTACTCTTTCCTTGATTCTTCAAAACCCTTATGCCTGCTATTGTTGACAGATTAAAGAATCTAACTGTAGCTAGAGACAAAGCTTTTGCAGCTCATGACCTTGCCTGCCAGATCATGGCATCTCACATTTACTCCATGTTTACCCCCTTTACTAAGGGGTCTAAAGTCTGGCTTAAAGCCAGAAATCTCAAATGCTCTGTTATCCATTCCAAATTCACTCTATATGTGAAGGGCTCTTTACTATTACCAAAGTATTGTCTCCAATCATCTATTGCCTTTGCCTCCCTGCTTCCTGGAAGATCCACCTGATCTTCCATGCTTTCCTGTTATCACTCTATTGTAAAAAAAATATCCACAGAAGCAATTTCCCTGCTTTACCCCTGGATCTTATAAAAGGTCAAGAAGAGTATGAAGTCAAGCAAATATTAAAACATTGCAGCTTGTCTTCTTCCTATTCCTTTCTGATCTGATAAAAGGGTTGCTTAGCCAAAGAAAACTCATGGAAATCCAAGTTCAATCTCTATAATGCCTCTGAGCTCATTGGAGCATATAAATGTCTTCACTTTCTTCTTCTCTCTGTTATGCACCCAGATAAATGCCTTCTGAATAACAATGTGGACTGGTGTGTAACAGTCAAACTAAACCAACAAGGGGGCTTTTAAGACTAGTGGCCCCAGAACTAGGCTTGTAAATCTTGATAAAAAAGGAGAACTCCAGCTTGGAGGCTGCAGCACTTGCACACCAGAGTGTAAGGAAAAAGGGGAGTTATGAACAGGTGATCAAGACTGGGGAAATCCCAAGTCTTGCCCATCCTATATATATATATTGTCAGAGAGGCATAGCCCCAGTACAGAATGAGTCAGCTACTACCTATGGTCATTAATAGTAATAAGGCCTTCATTCATCTAAATATGGAAAGCATGAGGTAAAGGGTAGAGTGAGGCAGTGGCCTTGCAGATCAAGGGAAATATAAGAGAACCATACCCATAAGAATGTTGAAGAATGAAAGGGAAGATACAGAAATAGCAGATATGAAAGTGGTCTGGCATGGCCAAGGAAATCCAATCTAGATTCTTTAGATCAGATATCATTAGCATTAATCTAGATCTCATCTGAGATCTGCCACATCACATAACTATTACCACGCATTAGAGAAAATACTCTGATATAAAATTAAACCTTTGCCTAGAGTTATTCTTGTTTTGGCAAGTGAGTCCCATGATCACATGAGAAGACTGCAGTGTTCTGCTGAGTGCATAATGCTCTTCTAATTAGTTTCCTTAGCCACTTGCAAATATATCCAATGTTTCAAGAAATTCAATCAATAGTCATATCCTATAACTTCACTTATTACTCCTGCTGTTATGTGCTTAGCAAACACTAACAATCTTGTCATGTGATCATGAGACTCACATGCCAAAACAAGAAAAACCCTAGATTATGATTTGGTTCTTATTTCAGAGTATTTTCTAATCCATGGTAATAGTCACATGATATGGCTAGATCTCAGATGAGATCTTAGATTAATACCAATGATATCTGATCTAAAGGATCTAGATTAGGATCTAATCTGTGGCAGAGATCTAGATAGATCTTCTTGGCCTTATGATTGCCATGCCTTTATTATATCTGCTGTTCCTGAGTCTTTCCTTCCATTCTTCCACATTCTCATGGTATGGATTCTTTTTTACTTCTCTTGATCTGCAAGGCCATTGCCTTACTCCTACTGTTCACCCCATGCTTTTTTATTTATTAGCTCTGCATAATTACTGCTATTGATTCATAGATAGTAGTTACCATTCCTGTACATGGTCTGTGTATATTTGTCACTAATATATAAGGGGTAGGAAGAGACTTGAGGCAACCCAGTCTTAACCACTTCTGTTACTATGGTCTCATAGACCTAGTTCTCATGTAGGTGTGGCTTGTGCCCTATATGGGTCAAGGCTCAGTTATTTCCTTTGCCTAGTTCAGGGCCCTAGTGTTAAAAGCCCACTCATTGTTGTTGTTATCTCTGTCCATTCACCAGTCTGGTTGGTTGTTGATTTACACTCTTGGGGTGCATAATACCTGCTTCATCACTGACTTTGCCACCAACCCCATACCCACTGTCCCCACCATCTTCACTTCTGCTATTTCCACTAATACTATATATCAACTATTTACTTTTTGTGCCCTTCTCCTAATACTATAGATATTTTCACTAATTTCTCTCCTATTTCCTTCCCTTGAGTCTTTCTTATAGACTTGTTATATATTGATAACCTTATAACCTTCCCCCTTTGTTGCATCTTCAATCCAGAACCTACTACTCTTGCCAATATCCAGTCTGCCCCATTTCTGTTTCACTTCTGATTCTTTAATCCATTACCCCTATGTGCACAGTCATTATGGTAGACCTCCCCATCACTACTCATGCCCTCTACTCTGAGGATTACTCCTCAGACTATTCTACTCTTGCTTACTCCTTTATCTTTGACTTATAACTCTTTCTCTCCATTGGCTTTTACTTGAATATGAACTCTTCTCTCTTGACACTATATGTTATAATTGGTTTCTTTTACTTTCTTCTCTTATCCTAGCTTAGCTTCTGATCTTCACATGTTCCAGACCCTTTTTTGTTGCATTCTAGAACCTTTAGATTCCTTCTGTTTCAGAATATTCTCTTACTTAGCAGCTATTACTCTTAGTCTGCTTCCCTTATATATTCTATTTGTTTTCACATGAATTACTTAGTTAGCTGTTGTCATCACATATAACTTATTCAACTGAGTCCCAACCTTATTTACCTTAGTATAAGTAGTGTACTCCTGCATCCTTGTTCTTTATGTTGCAAACCATGCAACGACCACTTTCACTCTCACATGATCGTGGGAATCCCAACCCTTATCAGGCTAAACCCTAACTTAGGATCTGGCATATACTATATGAGTATTCCTAAGGTTAGTGACCATGAGGCACATCTAGGGATCTTCCCTGGATCTTCCCCTGATCTCCCCAATCATGGATCTCATCTGTCTCATCGGATCTGACAGATCTAGAGATGGATCTCATCTGTGGCAGAGATCTCTGTCCTTATTGTGTCCACACCTATTCTCTTCCATTCCCCCACATCTTACGAGAGGCCCTTTGCCTCATTCCCTACACCCGCACCATGCCTTTACCTTATGGCCTACACGAGTATGCCTCTTATGCTACTGGCTGGCTTACTGTACAACTTCAGGGTAGACATGGATGTACATGGTCCATGCACATCTTAGAGTAGTATATAAAGGCCGGCTCAGAGTGCTAAAGTCCTCAGACTTTATTACTTGACAGCATAGGCAGTTTAGGCTTTAGAGAAAGCTCTTCTTAGGAAACCAGGCCCTTCAAGAGGCATAGGAACTAGGTTGTCTCAAGCATGTGTCTCATCCGAGTCCTCTTCATCTTCCATCTTCCAGAGTCATCCTCAGTTGCTCCTCATCTGAGCCACCACTAGGTTTATCTCTCAGTGTCACTCCTCTTCCCATAGTCTAGGTGTAGCCTCTGGTTTCCAGAGTTATAACACTTTATAATACTTCTGCCTTATATTACCTTGTTTTACTTTGAACTGTGAGTCTCTGCCCGCAACTCCATTGTCAGGCAACTCTAAGAGTCTTTCACAAGCCCAGCATTTTTATAATGTCCCCAACCTTCACTAAGGGACATATAATGCCATTTACATTTATATTATTGCTTAGTCACCTCAGGCTGATCTTTAACAAGCCCTAGCTCTAGCTCTAGCCCTAAGGTCTATGCTAGTCCCTACCTGGGCCTAATGTAACACTATATATCTTGTTTCAATAGATTGAATGTGTTCACTGTTAAAATGCACCATTTTATTTTCATTCCCCTATTTCCTATTGCTAGTACTTAAAGGACACTATTAATCTACCATCACCAACTTAGATTCTGATATTGTTATAATTATTTTTTACTTTTCACATCACATGACCATGGAATACCTTTTATTTTTCACCTTTTCACATCTTCACACTTTCACCTCTTCACTATTTCATCTCTTCACTATTTCACACCTTCACATTCTTCACTCTTCACAGTTCTAGACTGCTCCAGACCATGACATTATTATCTGGCAGTTACCATGAGGAACTGCTAAGGTACTCACTCCTTTATTGCCATTGGTCTGCTTACTGTATCCATAGTTTAGGGCAGACCTAGTTACATGGTCTGTGCATGATTCTGTATCATATATAAAGGGCTGGTGCAAGCTGGAATTCTCCAGTCTTGCACACTTAAGCTCTAGGGCTTTATACAAGGCACTTGACTCTTCTCTTATTTTCTTTTGCCTAGTTCTCTGTGGTCTAGTTCAAACCACAGCTTGTAGTAAAGATGTCCACTGGATAGCATGAGATATAAGAACAGAACAGCTACTTGCTGTTTCAGATATATTTTATACTTATTATTAAATAGGCAGGATTCTATGGTCTGTGCACTGCAATATATAGGCAACCTTAGCTAGCTAGCTATATTTCTAATCTAGTGCACTTGAGTTCCTTAGTAATTTTCCCTTAGTGCAAACTTCTTGACTTATTACTTATTCATTTCCTTTACTTTTGTTGAATTAGCTCTGCCCAGACAGTAATGAGCCAAGGATCCATTTGTGCCCATCAAGGACTTCTGCACAGCTGCCTAACCTTTATCCTGGGAAGATGGAAATTGGGTTCTGTAATATCCACCTTATATTGACTCTTTTCTGCCACTCTAAAATACATTCTTTGTGTTAAGCTGGAACTTGGAATATCTGGAGGGTGCTATACTACTAACTTGAGTTAAGAGGCCTTTGAACTAGAGGCCAGGGAACTAGGCAAGAGGAATAGAAGAGAAAAAGCCAAGGAACTTGTATAAAGCACAAGGCTCAAGTATACAAGACTGAAAAATCCAGGCTATAGCACTGACTTTTTATATAGGCTACAGATGTGCATATAAACCATGTAAGTCTGGCCTACCCTGAACTACTGTATAGTAAGCTATTCAATAGCAATAAAAAGGTGGGGACCCAGAAATACATGAGATTAAACATAAGGCTACAATAAGATATAATGCTATTGTCTAGATTAGTCTAGACTTGTGATATGTGAAAGAGTGAAATGTGAAGATGTGAAGGAGTGAAGCAGTAAGGGTTACCATGGTCACATGATGTGATAATGTGAAAAGTTAGAGTAAAAGTGAAAAGATAGAAAAAATAAAGAAAACAAAAAATGTGCATTATAAAACACTTTACTAAAGTCAATACTGAGACCATACACATGGGCTTAGAGGCCATTCACTGCCAGATGCTCTTTACTTTAAATAACCTTGCCTATTAGCTGGAGTTCAATGAATTCTTTACTAATAACAACTAGTTTGAACATAAATCCTCCATATTCCATGTTAATGCCTTTTTTACCAAGCTTTCCTCTTCCTTTACATCCTCCTCTCCTTTCTTCCTGGAGAAGCTTGCCACTTTTACCCACATTGAGCATTGGTGGACAGGCCACCATGGTCAAGCATTCCTTTCTTCCTTCTATTCCCATTATCATAATGGATGCTTTTAGTGCCATATACTTAAACACCAACACATTAGTTGTGCTGTTCACTAGTGTTCATACTACCTACAATGGTAACTGGGCCATAACCAGGCTCATTGCCCTCTTTGCTGCCCTTCACCTCATGAACCCTTTTTTTTACCCTTCTTCTTTCACTCCCACTTCTCCTATGGATTCTCTTGGAAATCTTTCTATTACCATTGATCCAAAGATTCCTATTACTGCACTTCCCATCTCTTCCACCCCCTCTACCTTCTTTTCACACTAACAATAACAACATCATCAATTCCATTGGCTGGGCCAACATTACTGGATCTCTTGTCTCCTCTTTTTAATCCTTATAATGTTTAACTAGATTGTTG